>CAUYON010101137.1:0-45510 GCA_963573935.1 Arctocebus calabarensis | reverse complement strand
CCTTCCTTCCTTCCTTCCTTCCTTCCTTCCTTCCTTCCTTCCTTCCTCCCTCCCTCCCTCCCTCCCTCCCTCCTTTTCTTTCTTTCTTTTATCTTCGACACAGAGTCTCACTCTGTTGTCCCAGGCTACAGTGCAACCTCTAACTCTTGGGCTGAAGCAATCCTCTGGCCTCAGTCTCCCGAGTAGCTGAGACTACATATGTGTGCCACGATACCTGGGTAGGTGTGTATTTTTAGTAGAGATGGGATCTCACTCTTGCTCAGGCTAGTTCTGAACTCCTGAGCTCAAGCAATCCACCTGCTTTGGCCTCCCAGAGTGCTAGGATTACAGGTGGGAGCCACTAAACCTGGCCTTGAACTTTTGACTGGTGTCATAATCTGTTCTGGTGCTATGATAAAATGCCACAGACTAGATGACTTCAACAACAAACATGTATCTCTCACAGAGAGGGTGGAAGTGTGAGATCACGGTGCTGACAGATCGAGGGCCTGCTTCCTGGCTCGTAGGCAGCTGTCCTCTCACTGTGACTTACATGGCAAAAGCTTCAGTCCCTTTGATAAGAACAGTGATCCCAATAATGGGATCAGGAGGACTCTACCCTCCTGACATAAGCATCTCTCAAAGGACCCCCCTCCAATAGCCTTACTGAGAATTTTAGGGGATATACAAACCCAGTCCGTAGCAATTAGATTTACTCACACATGAAATTATCTAGCAGTCCATAGGGTGGCACCATAGCACTGCCATTAAGAATGAGGTTTCTGGAGTCACCACTGGGGCTAACAGCTTAGTCCCCCCATTTCTTAGCTGTGTGACCTTAGACAAGTTACTTAATTTTTCTGTGTCTTCATTTATTTGTTTGAAAAATGAGGATAATAAATAACATAGCCTCTTTTATAGGGTTTTCTGTGGACTACGAAGATGATTTATACTGTTCAGTGCTTAGCACACAGTAGGTCCATTCCACTCCAAAGAGATCTCCTTCCGTTTAGTGTCATCTGCCCCAAATATCTCTCATCCTTCTTAAATGTGGAGACCAAGAGGTCAAAAATTCTTCCCTCCTGAGGCCTAATACCTAAATTATGCAAAAACTGCTTTTTTTTCTTTTCTTGTTCTTTCCACCTGGAGACCTGTGAGTTTAAAAATTATGATATCCAACATGTCTGGCCATGAGCTTGATGACAGGAGGCAAAGGCCATGGGCAGCTCCAGCCAGCCTTGGGCAGCTGTGGGAGGTTGGGCTGGTGCTGCTGAACCAGCTTGGGGTCATTCTCAGGAGCCGGCCTGCCCAGGAAAAAGTCTAAACCTGGGAAGGAAGCAGCAGCTTGAGTCTGACAAGTTCATTTCCACAGCTGGATGTGATTTGCCTTAAAAGTGATAACCCTCCTGCCAAGGTATGTGCTGCTTGCTCAGATGTAGGTCACGTTTTGATAATCATTAACCTTTATTATTCTGTGGACCCCATGGTTTAGACAAATCATCTTGGGCTGCCGGACCAGATCCACTGAAGACCAAGTAGAACTGGGGTATCACTTCCCACCAGAATTCTCCTCTAGGGATGGCTGTATCAATTTAAATAGAAAGTTCCTCATAAATCTGCTTCATAGACTGAACTGTCATTTTTAACTAACAGCAAATAGAAAATGGGAACATTTTCTTTATATTTTTACTTTGGGAGTTTTGAGCATCTCTCCCCCCTCCTGTTTTTGCTTACTACGTTGTATTTTGATTATTTCTCTATTTGACATAAATATGCTTGAGCTCTTCTATTTTTATAATAGGATTAGAGAGACCAGGGAATTAAGAAGAGTAAAATAGTGCACAGGCTCTTCAGATTTTGCTGGTGAAGGCCTGCATCTATTCATAAATGAAATTTGACATTTTAAATTTCACTTACTATGAAGTTTATGGTGGATTGATAAAAATAAATTAGAATACCTTCTATATTCTTTTGTTTCATTTTAAATAGTATTGAAATCATATTAAAATTATGTATTATTTCTGCTTTATTATTTAATTTTTCTTTTTAGTAATCTCTTTAATTTTAAAGAGAGCTTCGTCCATTTTGTTGTTTTTTTCCAAAGTCCTGGTTCTTGGCTGTGATTATTTATTTTCCACCAGGTAACTTTGAAAACATGTGCATTATACTCAGTTAAAAAAAGTTATTTGAATTTTAGGCTCTTGCCTATGAATATTATCTTCTGAGTGAGCACATCAAAAAACTTAGTCCAGGGAAATAATATAGCAAGAGAGTAGATTGAAGGGCATTCTGTGAGGTCCTTTTATTCCAGCTCATCTGAGAGCAAGGTGAGTGGAAGTTGTGGCCTTTGTCCTCTGCTTAACACTGAGCTGGACCTTGGCATTTTGCCCTGAGCTTACGCTGAGAAATGCATCAAAGAAATAGAGGTTTTGCAGGGGCACTGCTGAAGATACTGTATTTTATTTTCTCAGCTTCTTCTGTGTGGAGATCTAGGCAAGACCTTTCATTTAGACCTGTGCTGGCCACACGTGCCTACTGGGTACTAGAAATATGGCTAGTGCAACTGAAAAACTTGATTTGATTCACTTTTTAATTAAATCAAATATAGAGACCAACACTTAGCAAAAGGAAAAACGTAAGTATGTTGGAACATTTTGAGTAGGTGAATCTTTTTTCAACTGTGCATCTTATGAAATGTAAACATAGATAAAATATTTCTTTTTTTTTTGTAAGACACAGAAAAGAATTCAGAAAACATTAAGGCTCCTGGTAGAGGGAGAGAATTCTAATGGAGAGAGAGAAGCTCTCTCCGTGTCTCTCCCGGTCTTTCCCCGTCTCCTCCTTTAGGCCTTTAGTCTCAGGGTAGATATAGGTGTCTGAGTTCCTTGGCCAGGAAACGAATGAATACAGTCCCTTCCACCAGGGGCAAGGTGAATGAAGGCAGCAATGAATGGATACACTCCATTCATGGAATTGAGGCCTAGGAAATTCACAAGAAATTGACTTAGGCATAGTAGATTGGGGTTCCACATTTAGACACCAAGGCACAGGTGTCTCCTCAGCAGTTGTCCAGTCTTCGACAAAGAATTTTCCAATCCCAATGTCTATAGTTGTGAGGTTTAAAATCCTAAGAATAAAATGAATGTAGATCTTGTGCAAAGATGCGTGTAGACTAACAGTTTGGCACATTTGCCTTTCATATCCTCAATCATGTGACTTTACAGTAGTGGCTCTGGAAACCTACATGGTTTCTTCCAACAACATGGGAGAATTTAATTTGCGCTACAGAGATTCAGTGAAATACTATATAGATATTTTAAAACATGTTAAAAACAATATTTAATAGCATAGGAAATACTGACATGTTCCTAATTGGAAAAGGCACATTAGAAAGAAAATAATTCTATGTTCTTTAAAAAAAAAGAAGTACTTATAGGGTGGCACCTGTGGCTCAGTGGTTAGGGTGCCAGCACCATATTCCAAGGGTAGCGGGTTCAAACGCAACCCAAGCCAAATTGCAACAAAAAAGAGGCCGGGCATTGTGGCAGGTGCCTGTAGTCCCAGCTACTCAGGAGGCTGAGGCAAGAGAATCACCTAAGCCCAGGATTTGGAGGTTGCTGTGAGCTGTTTGATGCCACGGCACTCTACGGAGGGCGATAAAGTAAGACGCTGTCTCTACAAAAAAAAAAGAAAGGCCTAAGGGAGGGGAGGGGAGAGCAGAGGGGAGGATGGGTGGAGGGAGGGCAATTGGTGGGATCACAGCTACGGTGCATCTTAGCAGGGTACTGGTGAAACTTATTAAATGTAGAGTATCAATGTCTTTATATAGTGATCAAGAAAATGCCATGAAGGCTATCTGTAACAGTACGATCAAAATATTTCTGATTGTATATGAAGCACATTTTGCCCTATGATTCCACCAATGTACACAATTATGATTTAATAAAATTATTTTAAAAAAAAAGAGTCAACCGTATTTCCTTGTCTTCACACACACATCATTACACACACTGCAAGCCTCTCGCTGTACACGCTTACCTGACTTTTTTGCCTTGCTCAGTGAGCATCTTTACCAAATCAGCAATGGGGTACTGAGCTTTGGCTGCACAGAGACCATAGCCTGCAAGGAAGGTTAAGAACACAGAAGAATGTGCTTTTTATTTTGAAATTTATGAACTGCAACTCCTCTCTTGATCAAAACACATTTTTATGCCGACGTAGGCAATCAGTTAACAGGAATAGAAAATGAAACCAAATTTATAATCTGGACTTTTAAAAATACGGCCTGAATTTGAAATTCAGAATCTGATGATCTCTCCTCAGACTGGGGTACCCTCTCCCCACACACCACACACACACTGTGAACACCCTCTCCTCTCTTCTTTTTCTCTCTTTTTTAAATCCTCTTCAAACTTGGCTTTGACGACACTGCAGTCTCTGAGTTCTCCTTCTAACTTTGTTTACTGCTCCTCCTCAAATTCCTTGAATAGTTTTTCTCTTTCTGTTTTCCCCCTTAAATGATAAAGTTTCCTGAGGCTGTTTAACTTTGCCCCTCACATTCCCCTTGATAATCTCAGAGTTCATCCTATGGCTTTAACAAATATCCAGTGACTCCCGTCTGCCCGTAAACCTGACCGGTCCTTTGAGCTCCAGCACAGCACACTGTCCCATCTCCATCTCACTGTTAGTATCTCAAAATAATAATAATAATAACTTAAAATCCCCCATACCCAAGGAAAAAAGCTCTCCCTATATTTGATGTTATTACAGGTAAAAACAAGGACTTCAGTCCCTTCATTGTCCTTTAGCCTTCCTTTTGGTCCATTCCACCTATACAAAGAGTCTCCCATCTGTCCCCACTTTTCTATTCCATTCTTCCAAAGGCCAAGTCTTTGCTCAAGCTATTCCTTCCATTTTCCCCACTCCAACATCATCCATCCTCTAAGGCTCAAAAAAATCCTCACTCCCCTAGAAACCTTACAAACTGTCACAGGTTCCTGGCGAAAGAAAAATCATCTACACAGTCCATTTAGCCCGTGTCACAAGCCACCGTGCATTACTGATCTACCCATCTGACTTCATGACTACAAGGAAATTGCCCAGGAGGAAAAGATCATGTCCTCTACAACTTTAAATCCTTACACGCCAGCACAGTGTTTCTCCACGGGTAAGACCAATGCCACTCTGGCTGGGAGCACTCATTATGCAGGAAGTGTCCCATGCATCATGGTATATTTACTTTATACCTATCTTTTGACAACCAAAAACCCAACTCCATGTGCATGTTTCAAATGCCCCTAAAAACTGACACTGCCCCAAGTAGAGAAGGCTTGCCCCTTTATTTTAACTCCACTAATGTTTGTTATTTTTATCACATCAAATAGCAGATTTTCTTTACAGAAAACGAATATGATAGCATAGTAGAGTTAAAAATCTTAACCTGAAACCAAGGTGTTTAGCCATAATACCCAGCATTCTGTGAGAAGAGTGAAGAATAATAACTGGGCTAAACTTCAGAACACTGGGAAATGGAGGCCTGGAGAGATTTAATGACTTGATCAATGTCATGCAGGTTGTTAGAGACATACATAGGTTTTGAAAACAAAAGCGAACCCCATTCGTGATGGGGATCGGGGATGGCAATTATTCCCCATGAACGAGAAATTCCCAGT
This sequence comes from Arctocebus calabarensis, assembly GCA_963573935.1. Taxonomy (NCBI): domain Eukaryota; kingdom Metazoa; phylum Chordata; class Mammalia; order Primates; family Lorisidae; genus Arctocebus; species Arctocebus calabarensis. Next base: position 39,859 of record CAUYON010101137.1, on the reverse strand, counting down.
AAGTGCGGGTCATAAGCTTGCATTGAAAACAAAAGTGAGGTGTTGTGACCCTCCAGACCGAGCTCTTTCTAGTGCTGCCTTATCTTACTGAAAACCACATAATTCTTGATATTTAAGTATTTGTTTTTGAAACAAGACTAACATTTACTGAGGGAAGCTACTGAGTGAGCCCAATACTCTCATGTACTATATATAATTTAATCTTGACAATAGACCCAAAAATTACCAATAAGAAAAAAATAACCAAGACTCAAAAATGATTTAAACATATTTGGAATGACAGAAAGTCACAGCTATAACTCATACATCAAATTATAGATTCTCCACATGATCCCCAAAATATTAAATCCGAGAATTCTCAGTATTGTTCACTTAGTCATCACAGACTTGTACTAAGTTTCCATTATATTTTCAAAAATAAACAAATTCCAATTCTACTTTATTCCTATTATAAAAAATTGTTTTAATGTAAACAAAAATTATAGGTTTTTTGCTTTTTGGTATTTTTCTTTTTACCTGGAGTAATAATGATGCTATTAGCTTCTCGGATCATGTCAATTGCATTGTCAAGGTTGATTTCCGTATGTGTGCCAGAAATTTCCATGGGTTTTCCACCAGCTGTTGAAGTGGTGCCATAACCTCCAAGAATCACATTAGCCAGGGAGCGATTCATTGCCTGGAGAGCAACATTATCAGTTGTGAGAATTTAATATACATAACTTTTTAGAATGGTATAAATTTTGCATAAATTATATTTGGATTATTTAAAGAATTTTTTTTTTTTTTTGAGACACAGCCTCACTATATTACCCCCGGTAGAGTGCCGTGGCTCAGAGCTCACAGTAACCTCCAGCTCTTGGGCTTAAGCAATTCTCTTGCCTCAGCCTCCCAAGTAGCCAGGACTATAGGTGCCCACTACAATGCTGAGCTATTTTTTTGGTTGTAGTTGTCATTGTTGTTTGGCAGGCCCGGGCTGGGTTCGAACCTGCCAGTTCTGGTGTATATGGCTGGTGCCCTAACCCCTGAGCGACAGGCACCAAGTCTCTTTAAAAAGGTTTAGTTGATCATTTAAAACTTCTTTTTTTTTTTTTTTGAGACAGAGTCTCAAGCTGTTGCCCTGGGTAGAATGCCATGGCGTCATAGCTCACAACAACCTCCAACTCAGGCTCAAGAGATCCTCTTGCCTCAGCTTTTCTATTTTTAGTAGAGACAGGGTCTCGCTTTTTGCTAAGGCTGGTCTTGAACCCGTAAGCTCAGGCAATCCACCTGCCTTCGCCTCCCAGAGTGATAGGATTGCAGGTGTGAGCCACTGTGCCCAGCCTGATCATTTAAAACATTTTAACCAGATAAATTTGAGCTGACTTCTGAAAATTATTTCAAAAATTTAATGACAAAAGTTATCTAAGAATCACATTTTTCTGCTCTCAAATCAATTGCACACTTTTATATTTTCAGTTAAAAAATAAATAAAAACAAAGAAATTAATAGAAAATTACCAGTAAAATCAAGAAGTTAATGAAAAACTTAGGTCTACTTATTATTGTCTGAATGCTGTTTGCGCAACTTTTGCCTCCATATTTACGTGGATTTCACCAGAGTAAAAGAAGACTAACAAAAATGATAAGAAATAAGACTTTTTGTAAGGCAGCCCTACAGATCTCTTGGGTGAATTCTGCCACCAGACACAAGCTGTGAAGAGGCAACTAACAAGAATCAAAAACATAAGCATTCATTTCATTTAGAACTCTGGGCTCTCTGTCATCAAGAAAACAAGAAATGTAGGGATTAATACCATCTTATCATCCAAATCAATTACAGTCCCATGAAGCCCTGTACCTAAGTTGTAACAGAAGTAACTGGGTTCACCATTAAGATCCGAAAATATTTCACTGCCAATAACTAATGGATCAGAGAGTCAGAGAACAACTAAATTGATGCGTTTAATTAAATTCTTAAGGTCCAATCTGGCTTGAAGTTTTAAATTCTTAACACATTCTCCTATATTTAAATCCAATGTTTAATGAAAACCCGAATAGCCAAATCTGAGACTTCTCAAACATTCAACTTTTGTTAGCTTGGATAAATCCTTTCTAGTTTATTGTAACAGAATTCAGTTATCCAAAAAATAAGTTCTACCGAATTTTTGTCCTTAAAAGTTGATTCAAAGGACTTTTATTTCTTTCACAGACATAAGGTTTAATAAAAAAAAAGTCAAATGAACTAACACAGAAGTTTAGATCACAGAGGACATGATTCAGAGGAAAGACGGAGAGGGACAGAACCACTTTGTTCTAACTTGGCATAAAAGGGACCATTATTTTCTCCTATAAAACTGAATGGAGGAGAAGGAAAGAATTTCTAAAGACATTTAATTAATGTGTACCACTTCTGATGGCATCTTAGAGAGAAAAAAAGGAACCACACAGTAGTTTAACCGTCAAAGTCAACTTGTTAAACATGTATCCACAATTATGTCACCATTAACCTAAATCCATGCGGTCTCTTAAAACTAAATTATTTTTCATTGCAACATCGTATTTCCAACAAATGTTTAGGGTTTATTGTTTTTTTCTTTCTTTTTCTTTCTCTCTTTTTGGTTTGCAGAAGTGATTAATGAAACTAATCAGTGATGCAGAGATTGAAGAGTTCCCAGCTTCCAAGACAAAGAATTTGCAACATCATCCAAGACTGTTCCTTTTTGGCTATTAAGCCCTATAATTAAAATTGTATTCTACAGAAAGGGAAGCCTAATTCACATAATTCCAAGCATGCTGTAAGAAATAAATTTGTAAAGGAAGGGTCATAAAATAGAAAAAAACAAAGTAATAATAGCACACATATACATCATTCATTAGCATCTCCTATTCCAATGCTTTGTAGGTGCTAATTGACTAATTAACCACAAAGTAAAAAAATACTTATATTTGTTTTGGCTTTTGATCTATTTCATGCTATTCTATTTTCATTTGGAAATAGGCAACAGAGTGTAAAAATCAGAAAATTCGGTCTAAAAATGTTCCATTTTTACAAACATTTATATCCCTGGCAATCTGGATACCATCACAAGTAGAGAGACTATAAAATCATAAAGAGGTTAATGTCTATATGAGATCTGGATATAAACCAAATCATTGATTTGAGCTGGTTGTTTGGACACTGTTAACATTTTTCAGTTTTTTTATAGTATTGAGTGGTATGTAACCATAGCATTGGGCTCAGGGGATACTGAAAAGAATTCTTTGTCAGGACAAAAATTCAACTTTAGGGTTAACCACTTGGGGTACATTCCTTTCATAATAAAACATAATACATACATAATAAAACCCCTCTGTTCTGGTTTGAATTGCATGTTTCCTTCAATAAGTAACATAGAAGTCAAAATACTGCTACCATATTAACTCTAGGATATCTACTACCATAACCTATCTGGCGAGGTTTCCAAAATATAAAATGAACCAACACATAAGATATTCATCTTTTGTTCATTCAACAAACATTATATTCATTTGAATATAATAGGTGTGGATGTGAGGGCAATCTGGCTGACATCTATCACCCCATTGATCGCCAAGGTTGAACATAGCAGGTGCTAGGCCAGTCTTCAGAAACACAAAGGTGAATAATAAACGGTGTCTTAAAATACTTTCTCCATAAAAGAAGAATAGTATTTCCTCCCTTCACAATTAATACAGGGATGAAATAAGCTAATATTTGTAAAGCACCAAGCATGATGCCTACAGCATTGCACTGCAGCCCAACTCCAAGCAGCTATTTCATTTTTATTATTCTCATCTGCCATGAGCTGCTAAGCACAGCCACAAAGAGAGAATTTCTTATAATAAAGAAGCACAAGCTAAGAATCAATGAAGGTTAATGTAAAAAGTCAGAATTCAAGAAAATGTAATTCAAGAATTGAAGAAAAGAATTCTATCTTCAAAATCTAAACATATGGCAAGCCTGTTTATTTGTTGGTTGCTACTTTGTTTTGTAACAAAGTTTGTAGTTTGTACTGAGTAGCTTACTCTCTAACAGCAGAGAGTAAGCAGTAAAACAAGCACACTACAGGTCGCTTTGCCTGGTAAATCCTTTATGGAGATCAATTTCAATAGCAAAGGCCATCAGAAAGATCTGACTCCCTTTGACCATATAATTGCCCTATAAAAATTTGACCTAAGGAAATGCACAAGATGGAATACTGCAACTAAAGAACAGTTAAAAGAAATAATATAGACTCGCATATATTATAGAATACCCATGAATTGTAATATTATGTAGGTATTATTAGTTATAAAATTAAACATAAAATTAAATGTAAACTAGTTAGAAAGAAAATATATTAAACGTATTTAAACATGCACATAAAAAACACTAGAATATCAATAGTTAAATGTTAATGGAAGTTTAGATGGTTTTCTTATTCATTCTTTTATTTCTTCCATATTTCCTACATTAAACGTCTTTCACTTCTGTTAAATTTTTTTTTTTTTTTTTTTGAGACAGAGTCACACTCCATCACCCTGGATAGGGAGAGTGCCATGGCACCATCATAGCTGACAACCACCTCAAGCTCTTAGGCTCAAGCAATCCTGTTGCCTCCACCTCCCCAAGAAGCTGTGACTATAGGCATGTGCCACAACACCCAGTTAGTTTTTCTGTTTTAGTAGAGACCGGGTCTAGCTCTTGCTGAGGCTGGTTTTGAGCTCCTGAGCTCAAGCAATCCACCCACCTCAGCTTCCCAGAATGCTAGGATTATATGCGTGAGCCACCATGCCCAGCCTATTTTTATTAATTTTTTAAAATTAAGGTGTCAATTGTCCTTGAATCCAAATTAATACAAACTTGTTATTACAAACAGTGTTAATCTGACCCAATATGATATTTACAGCTTCAGACAACAAAAATACCCCGGGTGGCGCCTGTAGCTCGGTGGGTAGGGCACCGGCCACATACACCCAGGCTGGCAGGTTTGAACCTGGCCTGGGCCAGCTAAACAATGAAAACCAAAAAAGAAAAAAGAATACCTTGTATGTACAGTATAGGAATAAAAAAGATGTGGTAAAGGGTATGCTTGAGGCAGTGAAAACAGAAAAAAAAAAAAAGAACTAGTGAAAATATATCAAGAAATGTGAAGGAATAAGAAAAGAGAGAAAGATGATACAATTACAGAAGTACACATCAAAGACAGCGCCTTCAGGAAGCACCTCTTCCTACCTTATTCTAGGTATTAGTAACAATTATAGGGCAGACTCCATAAGAGTTCCTGTGATTGCTATAACTAATAATAATAAAAGACACTAGTCGAAGAAGGAAAAGGAGAGAAATAAAAGATACAGACAAATGGAAGAAACACTGTTAATAAATATAAAAACCTAAAGAATACCATTTAAGAAAAAAGAATAAAGGCAAGAACGCACCCATGATGACATTTCAAGACCAGATATAAATTTTCCTCCCTCCACTCCCCTTATCAGTTTGCCATTGGCTTTGTTAAAATCAAAATATTCCCATTTAATTTTAAAATCTTAAGTTTTTGACAAACCACGAGTAATAATGAAAATCTGCTGCCCTCTGCTGGCCATTCAAATTCATCAAATGAAGCAAAGTCAAATGAAGAGTTAAAAGTTTGTTTTTAGAGAAAACGATATTTCTACTACAACTGAATAGATTTTTCTTCTTCATAAACATTTATATATATAAACCCAAAATCCTGATACTTTTAAAACACAATATATAAACCTCTACCTTTCCAAATTCCTGAATAACTCAAGTGATTCAATTTTAAAATCTTTTAGTTTACTTTGAATGTGGGCTATCAAATCCTTTGTTTTACAATATGGACAAAGAAACAAAAAATTTTTTTATTATAAAAAGATAACCTTGTCATTCCAAATTACAAAGATATTTTCAATTATTTCAAAGGTAAATAAGGATTATTTTTAAGTTGTAAAGTTATATTCTGATTTCACTTAGCTTTATGCTTGTACTTTGTCATTCAAAACTATTAATATTACTTAGAGAATAATATCTTTAATTTGAAAAAATTTTCTAGTTCAATCGTTTATTATTTGCAAGATATTTTCTTGGCATCAAGAAGAGAATTAGAAACAAAAAGGAAGGAAACATTCATGTTATCACTTTCTTCTGTTCTTTTTTAAAAAAATCATGCTGACCACAAGAAAACTTCAAGCTAAGCACTCTCACAGCTGACCAGTGGGAATGTAAATTTGAATAACCCTTTCTGAAACATGGACCTGAACACATAAAGAGTCTGTAAAAATGAGCACACCTTTTTACTTCTACGTCTGTGAATCTACCCCAAGACAAAAATCGGAATTTTCAGATACATTTACGTACAAACAGAAATAAAAATCAAGCATCAAATGTACAGCATTAGAGAAGTATTAAATAACTTTCATATAACCATGTGACAGATTAGTACCAAGTCTCCAAAAATAACAACTTAAAGGCATCTTAATGATAAAAAAAAAAAGCCAAGAATATCATATGTAAATTTAAAGACTTAAATGTAAAATGATACACGATATGATCAGACAAGTAAATATACAAATATGTAATACACCAAAAATAAAGAATAAAAGAAAAGAAACCAAAATGTTATGTGTTTACCTCCAAATGTAGACAGAGATTAGATTTTTATCTTCCAAGTTAACTTTCCTAATTCGCTGTATTTGGGCACTTTAAATGTAGTCTTAGAAATTTATTCAAAAACCACACTGCTATTTTTGCTGAAGAGAATTAAAGTTAACATACTTGTTTTTGTGCCTGATAAAAGAAATGACAAGCACATCCATATCTGCAGAACACCATCCACTTTTCTTTCACATAAGTGTTTCTTACCACACACATGATGTATGACAGGATAGCACCAGAGGAGCCGATGAGGGCACCCACAATGGTCAGCAGGTTGTTGTTGAGCAGGAAGCCCTCAGCACACAGGGCCCAGCCTGAGTAGCTGTTCAGCACGGTGATGACCACAGGCATGTCGGCACCCCCAATAGCAGCCGTCAAAGTCACACCCTGGGACAAAAACCAAAGCATAGCTCAATATTAATAATATAAAAATAAGGGCAGCGCCTGTGGCTCAATGAGTAGGGCACCAGCCCCATGTACCAAGGGCAGCGGGTTCAAACCTGGCCCCGACCCAACTGCACCAAAAAGTGGCCTAGCGGGGGACAGCACCTGTGGCTCAGTGGGTAGGACACCAGCCCCATATACCAAGGGTGGCAGGTTCAAACTCACCCCGGCCAAAATTGCAACAAAAAACTAGCTAGGCGTTGTGGCAGGCCCCTGTACTCCCAGCTACTTGGGAGAGAATCACCTAAGCCCAAGAGTTGGAGGTCGCTGTGAGCTGTGACACCACAGCACTCTACCAAGGGCAACAAAGTGAGACTTTGTCTCCAAAAAAATAATATAAAAATAAAATTTCTGACATTCAACATCTTGACTCTTAATTAGTCTAGTATTCTAATTATTCTATTCCATCCGGGGTCTTAAAGAGAGAGAAATATAATTAGCTATATTTGAACAAAATATTCTCAGTTCCTCCCTAAGTATGTGCTTTTCCAATCTCTGGCCTCTTACCATGACAGCAGAGAGAGCTGACACAGAGCCCAGACAGAGAATGCCAGTGGTAAAGCTCGGATCCATCATGTACGGGATTATTCCACCTATGCTCGCAGCCAGCAAGCCAGCATTGAGTAAGTGCCTTCCAGGTAGGAGGAGAGGGGCAGAATTCAGGATACCTGGAACCAAACACATATTATTCAGAATTGAGACTAGGAAGTAAAAAACTCCCTCCCGCACAAGCATGTGTCTTTAACCCCAAACAACCAAAATTTAATAACATGGTATTTTAAAATATCACTTAAATAACATAGTATTTAAAAGATATCACTTTATATCACCAGATAGGAAACATAAAACAAATTAGAGTTGTTACAATAACAAGCATTAATGGAGACAAGAAAAACAGAGTTCAATTTAACTGTTCTTCCCCTTACTTTAATCACATAAAAATTTCCTTACTCTTTGGCAAAGAATCTTAAAAGGTGATTTTATTAAAACAATGAGTCCTTGCCCATTAGCATTTCTGATTCTATCACGTGAGCCCAAAGGAGAAGAACCCTTGCTTGTTAGTTATTTCTAAAGACAGCATGAGATAAGAAGGTTTGAGGTTTTAAATTCCTTTATGATTTTTAAATTTCACTGAAGTTCCCTACTTAATTTTAATGCCTTTGTTACTGAGAGGAAAGCCCGTGTTTTTAAATCACAAACTAGTTTCTCCAGAGTCACTTTTTTGTGAAAACACAGAGAGCAGCCTCTGGGGAGCTTTTCCCTCACTTCTCTTTTCATGATTGACTTCAGCAGCAGTAGAAGTTGCCAAGCTAGAGCTTTAAAACGCATATTAGTTTCTAAAATAAGTATTGCTTATTAATTACACAAATTTATTCAATAGGCTTCTCACTATTCTGGAAACTACATAAAGTTTATTTCTATAAATTCTGTAAAGATTTCTCTAACCAAGGTTTACAAAGATGCCATTTTGTTCATATGTATTATTGAATGTCAACTGGTCCCTCTATGCAAATTTCTGGGCATTAATTTCCTCTATTCCTGTCTATAGAAGAAACAGCATCAAAATTTAAGAGACTTGTGAGAATCAGATAAGGGGAACCATCTTCATGGAGGAAAAAAACGTCCTTACCTCTATACCCAACCGTTTCTACTGGTAAGGTATTTTCTGAAATTGAAATAGACCTTTGAATACCCTAAACAATATATATTTACCTCTATATAAATCACTTACCCTGCAGTTTTCCATAGGCAACAAGAGACCCACTAAAGGTAACACCACCAATGTAGGTGCCAAGATAAGCCACGATCTTGGTGAGATTTGCTGCTGCATCCACAGCAAAATGTGGATATTCTACAATATATTCAGCTATACAAGTAAGTACAGCCGCCAAACCCACCAAACTGTGGAAAGCAGCAACTAATTGAGGTAAATCGGAAATCTGAATGCGCTTGGCAATTGTCAGTCCTGTTGGGGGAAATGAAGGTCAAAGAGAAGTTAAAACTTGACAGACCTTTGGGAAGTAACCGAAACAAAAACCACCCTTAAGAGTTTCCATCTTATTTGGAGAACACTCCTCTAAGTAAAGCATCACAAGAATGGAAAAATAAGCATCACATGTACTCAAAACAATTTGAAACTTGCAGATTAACAGCAATGTGGTCACATGAGAGAAAACCCAATGAACCCAAGAAAGGGGACTGGAGAGGTGTGTTTCAGGTCACTCCCCAATGGGAACCATGTGACTATATTGTACACTTCCTGTGTGAAGGACACAGCTACAACTTAGACTTTACTTTACAAATACAAACGATGGAACCTAATTGTATGTACCGTCATATTAATCTGAAATGTAAAACAAAAAAGTTCCATCATTGCAATCAACAAATAGAATCTAGTTCTAAGCATGGGTTAGTCTCTCCAGGGCTATGCAGAAGGCAAACACACTGGCTATGTACAGGTTGAGCATCCCTTATCTGAAATGCTTGGGATCGAAAGTATTTCACATTTTGGATTTTTTTGGATTTTGGAATATCCGCATATACATAATGAAGTATCTTGGGGATGGAACCCAAGTTTGAATAGTAAATTCATTTCTGAGTCATATATACCTTATACACATAGCCTGAAGGTAATTTTGCACAAGTTTTAATGATTTTTGTGCATAAAACAAAATTTCGGTGAAGTACTTGTGTGGGGGATTTTCCACTTTTGGTATGGTGTCTGCGCTGAAAAAGTTTTGGACTTTGGAGCATTTGGATTAGGATTAAGGATGCTTGACCTACATATCCTTTCAAAATAGCAGTTTTTCTCCATACAACAAACCCAGACACACAACATCAATGCATTCCTCCTCCCCTCAGAAACTCCCAACACTCCCCTAGCCAACACTTCAGGTTACTCAGAGGTCCAATTAAATCCCTTAAACTTTCCCCCTATAACCCAGGCCATCTTCTCTCTGGTCTCTCTGGTTTTTTGTGTGCTTGCCCTGAGCGCACAAAAAACACCTGAACTACAGCATGAAGAAGGCCTAGTTTTTCAGGCGAGTGGGTGTGAGCCAGGTCCAAAGGTAAGAATATGCCAAACATCTGGACAGTGAATGCTCAATTAGAGGAAACTCTGGAGTTTCATGGCTATAAATGTGTTATATAGAAGGAACGTGGCTCAGAATATTTGCTAACATCATATCTAAAGGTTTTCCCACCATGAACCTGTACAGCACAAGCAGTTTCCTTCAACGTCTTTCTGTAGATTACTAAGAAGGGACTCAACACTTTCCTGGGGAAGTATAAAAGTAGGCCTAAGCCAGGGGGGTGCCGATGAATATTTAACAACCAGTTCTTGAGGGGAAAAGCATGTGCAGATGGAAACACATGAGTTTTTACTGATATAAAAGTGTGTATTAGCACACAATTTTCAAATAATAATAAAATACACATTACTCTTTTAAGTTCTATATAGATCAATCGACATTCATAGAATGTTCTGTTGATTTTTCCTAAAGTCTCATATCTATAGCCAACCTAGTGCTTGGAAATGATGAATGAGTATACTTCTGACATGAACATTAATATTTTTGTTTAACAAGATGGAAGTAAAATAATAAGGTGTATGTGAAAACTTCATTTTTAAACCATGGAAGTGACTTCTTCACTAAATCTGATAAGTTTTCAAATACTAGAGGAATATTTGCTCAATTTGTTGTGCTAGTCACAGCTTGTGCTTAGTCAAAACACATTTTAAGCACAAGATGAATTATTAACATTTTCTTTATTACTCTCTGAGGTCTGAGCAATAAACATTACGTCGAACACAGGTTTGTAGCAGTTACTTCTATGCTGTAAATACTGTTATATCCAAGTTCAACCTCCCAACATGATGTCACTGGATGTGAAATTGGGCAGAGAGGTGCAGAACCATTACCTAGTACTGTACACGTATGATGGATATAAATAGCCTCAAGAGCATAGATAATAATACCTAGTCAATTAGAAAATTATGCATTTTATTATTACCTTTTTCTAATAAAATTTATTTTAAGTTTCTATAACTTAATGTTTAATAATGGCTATGTTTAACAACCAGCTCCCAAAATTCCTGAAAATTTAACCATCGGTCCCTGTACGCCAGCTACTGAATTGGATTAAAACACTGGTTTTTCAGTTAGTATGTGATTTTTCCAAATTTTTTAGAAGTCTATGAAGCAGGATCTTCTGCTTCAGGAGAATGAAAAACAAGCCTATGTATAATACATATATAAGTATTCCATTCCTCCATTCTAGATCAGCTAAATGGACCCAGTAAAGGAAAATAAGAATTGAATACAGGGTGTTTTTTGCCTACACTATTGAGTCAGTTGATGCACTTACTCTGTTTTAAAATGTTTGTACTTGAATAAGAATTATACCAACTGGGATGAATTTTCACCAAAATAGTATTCAGCAAAGCATTTCTGCTAAATGCAGAAACTTACAAGTGCTTACCTATGGTACCGCCCAAAGCCATCGCTCCAGACATCTGAGCTAGCAATTCTGGGCCGGGTTTTAGGCCTCCAAGGGTGGCTGCCAGGCCTCCAGCAACCCCAATCATGCCCAACGCATTGCCAAGACGAGCTGTTCCCTGAGTGGAAAGGCCAGCCAGGGCACCAACACAGCACAAACCCGACCCTAGGTACATGATCTTTTCAAAGGAAAGGGAAGAGAGAGAGATTATTAGAACTTTGAGGCTCGGAACCTGTGGCTCTACAGGCTAAGGCGCCAGCCATGTACACCTGAGCTGGCGGGTTGGAATCCAGCCCGGGCTTGCCAAACAACAATGACGGCTGCAACCAAAAAATGGCCGGGCGTTGTGGTGGGCGACTGTAGTCCCAGCTACTTGGGAGCCAGAGGCAGGAGACTCGCTTGAGCCCAGGAACTGGAGGTTGCTGTGAGCTGTGATGCCACGGCACTCTATCCAGGGTGACACTTAAGGGTCTGTCTAAAAAAAAAAAAAAAAAAAGAACTTTCATCTTTCATTCTATTAGCATAGAGAGGACCTTTGCCTCTCTCTCCTGTGGAAGCATGATTCCCTAAGGACAATTTTAAATTTAGACAATAGAGGGACGAATCCAAACTCTTGTTTTAATATTTCAATATATTATCCTACCTGTTAGGAATGTTAACATATGAAACACATACTTTGTATTATGTTTGTAACTATACCATTCATGTAAATTGGTTTCTTCTAGATTTGATTATCATGCATTTATATATACACACATGTATGTGTATATATATGTAAATTAAAATGGACTTCTTACTGGATCTAAAATACTAACCCTGATCAAATGCTGTAAAAGAGCCAAGCCCTGGCAAGGGACTATGCCATATATTTTACTTATACTGGAACTGAGCTGCATGACAATGACAAGAGGGAAAAAATCATTATCCTACTTTTGCAAAACAGAAAATCAGAGCTTAAAAAGACTGTGTAATTTCTCCAAGGTCAAATGATCAATAAAAATGGCAAATTTAGAATTGAGACTTGGTAAATAAATACATACTCTCTCCATTTGAAAAAAAAAAAAAAAAGAATTTAGACTTGGGTCTCTCTGACTCACTGTTCCAACTTGTTCTCAAAAAATATTTTGGGGCTGTGCCTATGGCTCAGTGAGTAGAGCACCGGCCCCATGTACCAAGGGTGGCAGGTTCGAGCCTGGCCCCGGCCAAACTGCAACGAAAAAATAGGCAGGCATTGTAGCGGGTGCCTGTAGTCCCAGCTACTCAGGAGGCTGAGGCAAGAGAATCGCCTATGCCAGGAGTTGGCGGCTGCAGTAAGCAGTGTGACTCCATAGTACTTACCCAGGGTGACAAAGTGAGAGACTCTGTCTCTAAAAAAAAAAAAAAAAAAAATTTTTTTTGTTCATTCAACAAATACTACATGTTGGGAATACCAAAGAGACAGTCATTGAAAAGAGATGGGAAATACAAAGTTCAAAACAAAGTTAAGGTTCTATTATATTTCAAGTTGGAATTTTCAAAGTTCAACTTGATTATTTCTGTTTTTGTACACATGAACTTTTAGACTATCTGTTCTTGGATGAACTGGCATAACATCTCAAGAGATGATATGCTGAACATGTAAAAGAACTGGGAAAAGATGTAACAGTACCTGATAAAAAACTGTTCAAATGTTTTACTGATTATTTCATTGCATCTTTACAATCCAGCCAGGTGCATTAAGAAAATACTAGTAACTTTTTCAATGCTTTTTACATGTGGAAAAACTTAGAAACAAACAGGTAAACCCATGTTTAACACATTAACTGCCACATGAGTTGTATTTAACTTACACTAGTTCACAGCCCAGGGCCCTGTGAAGCATATCTAACTCACAAGTCTCCTGAGCTATCAACCTAATAAAACACCATGGCCCCAGGAAAAAAAAAATTTCTAGGGTGTCAGTCCATGTGTTAAACTCAGTTAGCAGCTACTCTGTCTCTAGAATCCAGGGTCCTAATCCTGAGGGGACAGGAAGGCTTTGTTCAACCAAGTGTTTCCCCCGTTATTACATTTGCCTAATAAAAAGCTGTATTTGCTTCACAGTTTGAATTCTGGTAATATTCATTTGGTAACATTATTAACTAATACTGTTAAATCTAGTAAGGAAGAAAATACTGCAGTAAAAATAAACACATTCCAAAGAACCTCTTACTTGTTCGATGTTATAACCACTGTAGAGGGCAGCTAAATATCCACCAACAAAGGTGCCAGCAGGGAGCAGATACAGGTAGTTGTATTCTGGGGGATCAGTGGGACGCTTGAACATGTCCAGCATTCTCTGAGTCACCAGGAAGCCACCTACCCAGAGCAAAGGGAATAAAGAAACATAAGAGGTACTTCACTGGGCCATGTGATTTTTCAAAGTGCTACAATTTTCCTATTTCAAGCACATCTTTACTACTTAGGGATAAATATAATTTTAAGCAACATTTTAGAACCTCAAAATTTAAAGTCATTCCGTCATTCAAATCAATGCTGCTGGAGTGGAAAACAAAACACTAAATATATTCAGGAAGAAAACTTGCTATCAGAATCCAAATCCAACTATTACTGCAGGACTAAAAGCAAACAGGCATTCAAAAAGCTTGGGAATGCAAAAGACCAAAGGGCTTTTTTTTTTCCCCTAATAGGTGATTATATTTGTTAAAACCAGTAATAAATGATAAAAGGAAAAAAATACCCTGTCAATAGACACCAGGTCTCTTGGACACATTAAACAATTTTTAGTTATAAAATAGTATCAAATGAGTCTCATATGGGAGTGATGTGCTAGGCTTCCCATTTTTTTTTCTTTTTTTTTATATTTATTTATATTTTTTATTGTTGGGGATTCATTGAGGGTACAGGAAACCATGTTACACTGGTTGCATTTGTTGGGTAAAGTCCCTCTTACAATCGTGTTTTGCCCCCAAAAGGAGTGGCACACACCAAGACCCCACCCCCCTCGCCCCTTCCCTCTCTCTGCTCTTCCTTTCCCATTTTTAAGAACAAACGCTGGCCGGGATAATGCAAAAGATTCAACTTTTATCTAAAATTAGACTCATTCATTGATGTTATGGTGCGACCTCTAAGTCAACTTAATTTGAAACTATGTATTCAAAAACTTTCCAGGTAACTTACAGTAAGATATCATTTTGTTTGTTTTAGGGCAAAGGAGGCTGTTCTTTTATCAATAAAAATTACAGATGGGCAAAACGGCTAATTTTCCTTCACAAAGAGCATGTATGCTCTGAGTGAAACATTTCTTTAAAGTCCTGCTTAGGTTCTTGGAATCAGAATGTCTATTGTAGGCTGATTTATATTTGCTTATGTCTCCGTTAACAATAACACTCTGGGCCCTCTCACCATCAACATACCTACCTGCAATGTTGACTGAGGATATGAAGGCAGCAAGGGCTGCAAGGCCCTGAGGGGTGGAGGAAGGATACAAGTGTCCGCCCATCAGCGCCAACCCACCAACTGCAGTCAACCCTGGAAGGAAAGCATCAACACGGGAATAATTACAGGGACACTGCCAAGTCAAGTGTCCTCGTCACATACACAGATGCATACAGAGAAAAGTTCTGAATAAAAAGTGAGGCAGCTTTCTTGCACCTACACAATTTTCTTGATAAAGACTGTTTCAAATTCCCATCACTCTCACTTGAAGTACTACTGTGTCAAAGGGTTAACAAAACCTTTTCTCTTTCTACTTAAGAATTTTTGTTTGCTTGTTTTTTGTTGAGACAGAGTTTCACTATGTTGCCCTCAGTAGAGTACCATGGTACCACAGCTCACAGCAACCTCAAACTCTTGGGCTTAAGCAATTTTCTTGCCTCAGTCTCCCAAGTAGCTGGGACTACAGGCACCTGCCACAACGCCCAGCTATTTTTCGGTTGTAGGTGTTGTTGTTGGCAGGCCCGGACTAGATTCAAACCTGCCAGCTCCGGTGTATGTGGCTGACGCCCTAGCCGCTGAGCTACAGGCACCAAGCCCTGCTTAAGAATTTTAACTTTTAACTTTCTAGCTGTGCTCCATCAATAAATATAAATCAACAATGTTGTAGAAAACGCTGCTATGGTAAAAAGTGACCCTTGCTGGATAACTGGCATCTAAACCTTAAGGAACTATTCATGAACTATAAATGCTTGACGGGATGCCTAGCCTGGGCTTTCCTGACTACAGAACCTCTTGGAGCTGGACACGTTCCCCGCAGAGATCCTGCAAGCTCTGCCTATGGCAATGTTGTAAGACACAACTACGGGTTCTGAGGCTTCCAGGCCAGGGCAACTCCCACGCCTAAGCACTGCAGGACTCCCTCCCTCATATCTGAACCATCGCAGAGGCCCAAAGAGCATAGCTCCTGGGCACCTGTGTGGACTGCTACCTGGACAGCTGAGAAGACTCGCACCGAGGAGAAACGCCTGATGCTGCCGCACCGGCGGGCGAGCTGCGTCTCCTGTCCTGTAAGCATCATAGTAAACCTGATGCCACGTGGGGCTTACTGTCCTTATTAGACGAATGTGGAGTCAAAACTAAGAAAAGCCCCTAAAGGATGGTCCAGCTATGATTCTGTGAAACACTGGTTTTCCAATTTTATCCATCGATCCTGTCCTTAAAGGAGATTGTAATTGAAAGAAATAGTGGCTGTCCACTGCTTGACATGAGGTAGCCAAAAGGACAGAAACATTTCCTCGGTCACAGCCCCATGTCCCACTCCTCTGGAAGCCCCCGGAGTCACTGCAATGATCGCCTCAGATGCCAAGAGAAATAACTTCAAAACACTTGTAACTTCACGGACAGCATTCGTAAAGCTGAACAGACCTATGAAAACCCGAGATGAGGACAAACAAGAGAGAACAAACCTGAGATTGCATTAGTCACAGACATCAGTGGTGAGTGGAGGGCAGGAGTCACTCCCCAGACAGTGTGGTAACCCACAATGCCAGCCAAGCCAAAAGTAGTCACCATCTGAGAAAAGGCCAGATTGGGGGCCACCATACCCAAACCCAGCATCCCCGTGAGACCTGGAGAAAGAGCAGAGCGCGTAAGCTGGAGGCTAGTTATCTCAGTAAGATTGAAAGGACACACACATTCACATTCAAAGGCGTGAAATAGTCAGTGCTTTTAAATTACACTCCCTTGTCTGTTTTAGACACATGGTGACTGGCAAGTGGTGGGGAGGAATCCAGGGGCACACGGCAGACAGATCCAACTTTCTGATCACTCCCAAATAAATCGTAATGACTTAGTATTTATGGGTCACCTTAGTAACAATTTGCACATTTTCCTCTGTGTAGCTTTTCATCTTGCCTGCTGTAACTTGCATGGACAATGCCACATGTGTTTACACGAGAGTTTTATTCCAGAATTATAGGCCTGGAATAGAGGACCAAGCAAAGCACTTTCAGCCCAGGCAGGACACAACCTTTATGAGACAGGACTTTTATGAGGCCAATTTTCTGTCACTCTTGAATTTGGCTGAGGTAGAGAAGTTTTAAAAGAGTAGGAAGAATTTCATTCACTCCAGCACCTCCCCAAAACATATGGCTTCCACCCACCCAGGACTCGGTTTTGCAATTGCTCCTGAGTCTGGACTGGACTGCTGGCTAGGGCAGTAGGCTCCAGCCTCAACACCAAGTCAGCAAACAGTATTGTACAAAGAAAAGGGAAAGAAAATACAAATTAAATTAAGAATGTGCAAAATACAAACAGTCAGCTCTGAACATACATCTTTAATTACTGCCTTCCTTAATGGCAAACATGTGGATGGCTATTCTGCAATAGAAGAGAGGGTTACCTAGTGGCCAGTAAAAACAGAGTGACAGTGGGTGACCAGGGAGCTGGAAGTCAACATTTCTTGGGAAGATACCTTTGTCCTTACTATGAACTATGGCACAGCTGGCATATCTAGAAATTGACATTAATTTTACTTAAAATCTTCAATAAGATTGTAGTTTTAATTTATATTTTCCTACCCACATTCTACATTTCCAAAGTTCCCATGCACAGCCCATTAAACCTGAAGAGAGAGTTAAAAAAAACTATTGTTTTGCCTTCCAATTAAAAATTAGAAAAGCTATATAGTGTGGTGACTAAGAATATATTTTCTAAGTCAGACTGCCTATTTCAGTTTGTTGGTTTTTTTTTTTGAGACAGAGCCTCAAGCTGTCACTCTGGAGAGAGTGCCATGGCATCACAGCTCACAGCAACCTCCAATTCCTGGGCTCAAGCAAGTCTCCTGCCTCTGCCTCCCAAGTAGCTGGGACTACAGGCATCCACCACAACGCCCGGCCATTTTTTTTTTTTTTTGGTAGTTGCAGCCGTCATTGTTGTTTGGCGGGCCCAGGCTAGATTCGAACCTGCTGGCTCAGGTGTACATGGCTGGCGCCTTAGCCTGTTGAGCCACAGGCACCGAGCCAGACTGCCTATTTCAAATCCTGGTTCTGCTGCTGCTTGCTAGCTATGTGATATCAGGGACATTACTTAACCTCTCTGAGTTAGTCTCCTCATCCGTAAAATTACTAACCTTCTCTGTCTTCACGTGGAAAGGAGATAATAATAACTCACTTCACTAAGTTACCGGAAGGAAGAAATGAGGTCACATATGTGACGAATTTAGCATAACATGGACTGCTTGCTAAATGCTATTGTTATTATGGCCATGTTAGCAAAGAAGCACTAAATTATCATAATCCACTGGGTGGATGCTTGGTATTGGGCATCTAGGATAGAAATCATATCACACCTCTGAAGGTGTTCTTATAACAATTTAATAAATTAACATCTTTTTAAATTTAATAACTTCTATTTCTATCATGTGTGTAACAGGAAGAGAAAGTCAGAAAAGAGAGGGAAAAGAAAAAAAACAAATACATGATGTGAAGGATGCTATTCAAATGGATTCCTGATACATATAGAGAAAAAATACTTTTTTTAATATAAAGGAGAAAGTTCAAGGTAAAGGGAAATATAAAACCATTCATTGGACTATGCCATTGTCATATCTAATAAAAAATATATATACTTTGATTCAATAAATATAAAAGGAACTTAGAAAATAAATCATTATATGGGGTGTCCATAAAGTTTATGGGCAATTTGAATTTAAATTGTATATGTTTTCCTATATTTTCTTATGAATCTCTAAGAGAAATTAGAGCCTACTCACATTATGTTGGGTGTGTAATAGAGAGTATTCTGTCACCATACATATAGACACAGGGAAAATGAGAAATTACAGCTAAATGTACCTTTATTTACAAATATCCATTATAAAATTTTATAAAAGATTTCTCTTATATAGACATAGAAATATAAAAATGTTAAAAATATTAAATATAATATGGGTTTATTAATTTTTCCTATTTATGGCAACCTTTGGGAAACCCTATACAATAATCTAGTTTCTCTTTTTTTAAACAAAGGAGTGCAAGTAGGGACACTATCCAATCTACTCATAACTAGTTTTTTTGGTCATTTTGCTGAGACTTGTTCTTTATTCAAGGAGAGTTACATGTTTAGCTTTAAAACATCTGGACTCACATGGGAATTTGGAGAATGATGAGGCTACAAGAATTCTATGTGCCTGGTTCTGGTCCTTAATTCTTTATAGCTTGTTTTTGGTTTGTTTTTCTTTTGGCTCTAAGAATATCTAAACACTTTTAATTCATTCTGTGAGAGAGAAACCAATTTAAAAATCAAGTACCCATCTTTCAGCTTCTAAATTTTACTATAATTTAGTGTTTTCATAAAGATAAATGAAACAAAGAGTTGTGTTAATTGTAAAGAAATATCAAAATTTAAAAATTGAATTTACTAGCTGGATAACTTGGAACATCAAATATTCAAGGACTATAACTTGTACCATAGCATTTACTCTTCAAAACAAATTTTTGATTTCCTTGTCTTACCCAAGTGGGCAGATAATCACAACTGAAGTTTCATGCATCAAAAAAAAAAAAAAAAAAAAATTGTATTTTCACTTAACACTAGCACAATCTGACATACACCATTACACGATATATTTGATATAAATAAAAATAGTAACTATATTTAAAATGTTTTCTATAAAAGGGAAGTAAAGGGCCTGCATATTATTACACATGCCTTCATTCCAGTATTGAGCACAGGGCCTGTATCTTTTGAGTTGATCGATGCAGTCTCCACCACCACAGAGGTGGGACAAAATACATGTTGCTGAAAAATCAGGTCTCTCAGGACCCTTTACCAACGGAATCCAAAGTTCAACAGCATTGCACACGCTTATCTTGACAATTAACATATTCCTGACAAAGTTCAAACAATTCAAACTGTGACCAATGGAATCCTTACCTGCTGTATACGCCGAAGCCGTTGTCATTGTCTTCCTGAAGGGGGTGACGGTGGCTGCTTTTTCAGCTTCAAGCTCAGCCACTGTTTTCTGTTTTACTGGGGCACCTTGAGGAATATTTTTTGGTGTGGGAGCTGGGAAGATCACTTCGCCATCCTAACAGAAATTAGAAAATAGCGTTTTTTGAGATAGAGTCTCATTCTTGCCCTGGGTAGAGGGCTGTGACGGTATAGCTCAAAGCAACCTCAAACTTTTAGGCTCAAGCAATCTTCTTGCCTCAGCCTCCTGAGTAGCTGGAACTTACAGGCGCCTGCCTGCCACAACACGTGGCTAGTTTTCTATTTTTAGTAGAGATGGGGTCTCGCTGTTGCTCAGGCTGGTCTCAAACTCCTGAGCTCAAGTAATCCACCTCCCTTGGCCTTCCAGAGTACTAGGATTACAGGCATTAGCCACCATGCCCAGCCAGAAAATAGCATTTTTTTAGAATCAATCCAGCATTTGGAAACCACTTACATAAGGTAGCTAACTGTTAAAAAAAAAATTCTCTTAAATGTAATTTTATATAAATAAATTCATATAATTTGCAACATTTTATATAAATATGCTTATGTTACACCTACATAGATACCTTAATTTAAATGTGTAGAAAGCAAAAATGCAAATCAAACCCTTAAAAGCAGATAGGAAGGGAGAATGTTTAATTTGTACTTTGATTTCTGCTTGTTTGTTTTCTCAAAAGCAAGTACATTCTCAGTAAGTCATATGTACTTATTAAGTCTTTGAAATATTTCTCTTTAAATCATTCTGCATACTAAAACCATTTTATTAGCATAAATCTGGCACATCTATACTTTATTAAAATATATCTCATTCCAAAATAGCATTCTTCCATAAATAGAATCCTAAAACAAGTTTATATTAAAAACAGGAAAGAATAGATTTCCTTACTTACCTTCATGACTACAGTTCCTCTAATGACATGACCCATTGTTCCAAAGTCAAAGTCATCTTTCACTTCAAAATAAAAATTATCTTTGTCTGGGCTGATGGCTTTCAGGAGTTTGGTGATATTGTTGGAATACAGGGTGCTGGCCTGAGTGGCCATTCGGCTGGGAAGGTCTGTGTAGCCCACGTGAGTAATTCCCTAAATGAACAAAATTATAGTCAAAAAGGTCTATTGCCATAAGCTCACGTTCCTTCTAGAGTGTTTCTCATTCATCATCAATTTGAAATTATCTTATCTTTATAAGTATATACACATACCCACAAATAGACCTATTTCAAAAGTAGATTTAAATGGGCCTATGTTTAACTAAAAAAATAAAAAAACAGCCTTCAATTTCTCCATATATTTAAAGGAATAAACACCCCATCAAAAATCAGTAATGACAAGAGAATTGATTCACAGACAGAAAATGTTTTTTTCATACCTTATGAATATAAAGTTCTCCTGGCTTAGTGGTTTCAAAGTTTCCTCCAGCTTCGGCAGCTAAATCCACAACAACTGAACCTTCCTTCATTGACTCAATCATTTCTTTAGTAAATAAAACTGGAGCTTTTTTACCTAATAAAATCAAAGTAAATAATATAAATTATAATTTTCTAAACACTTACATTCTTCTAATTATTACAGTCATCTTTAGGCATTTAGGAATTTAACATCTGAGATTTGGGAGGGTTTCGCTATTTTTTGTTTGTTTTTATTAAATCATTGCTGTGTACATTAATGCATTTATGGGGTACTGATTTAATATACAATGTGAAATGCTTACATTGCACTGATTAACACACCCATCACAATTATACTCTTTTCTTAACGGTCTTGAAATGCACCATTGCATCATGCACATTAGGTGAGGTCCCCCCAAATACCCTCCCTCCTCCCACTATTCCCCCCTTCCCTACTTTCTAGACTATAGTTATGTTTTACCATTTGTATGAATGTGTAGATGATTATATATTGATTTCATAGTAGTACTGAGTACACTGGATACTTTTTTTTCCATTCTTGAGATACTTAACTAAGAAGAATATGTTCCAGCTCCATCCAGATAAACATGAAAGATAACATCCGAAATTTTAACTCTTTTCCATGTGAGGGCTAAAGATTACAATGCAGGTGAGATTAGTCTTTCTCCTATGAAAGAAATATGGAGACCAGGCACAATAGGTCATGCCTGTAAAAACAGCACTTTGGGAGGCTGAGAAAGAAGGACTACAGGAGGCCAGGAGTTTGAAAAGTGAGCTATGATCATGCTACTGCATTCTAGCCTGGGCAATAGAGTGAGACCCCATATCAAAAAAGGAAGGAAGGAAGGAGAAAAAATTTAAAAAGGGAAAAATGATGAGCATGAGCTATAAAACCAGTATAAGGGAGGGAGCTAAGTGGCCAGGGAGCCAACCCCGCCACCTGCTTAGCATGAGTCTCAGCACTACTCTCCCCAGCTGCTCTATACCCAGTACCATCTACAAAGGGATAAAGTTTGCTAACTCTATAATAATAAGCCATTATGGAAACCACGTGCACTCAAATTGGACAATTCATTAAGTTCACAAATGTTGAAAGTATATTCAATACCAAGTTATGAATTACAAAATAGAATATTTTCAATCATCTTAATGAACATCACCAGATTTTCCAACACATTGTATGAAAAATCTAACACAGGATAACTTTGGGGAGAGAAAGGAAAGTGCCAAGAAATCAAATAGTGGGATACCACAGCCCTAGGAGGTTTAGGAATTCCTCATACACCTGTATTTCTACCCAACAACTATTTATTTTGTGCCTGTAGTGATTTAAACCCTATCTATACCTGATGCTGGAAATACAGTGGTAGATAAACGAAAAAGGTCCCCATGCTCATGGTGCCCATTCTCCTCATGTGATACTTTATATTTTAAATTTACAATGTGTTTTTAAAAAGTCCACTAAATGATTTTTCAAGCTCACATATATCTGTAAGTATGTTTAACAGGGGATCAAGCTGTCAGTATATTATTATGCTCACATTTCAAAAAATAATCCAAGTACCTAAATCAAAAGAAAAAGGAAATAAACTTGTGAGATGAGCAGTACGAAAGCAGAGCATTAATATCTTATTTTTACTTCTTCCTTTGAAAGCTTTCCATTCTGTTTAAAGAATTTTGGTTAAAATGCTGCCAATTTTATAAATGGAAATTAGAAATAAATGTGCATGTACCCCATGATTGCATTAATGTACATAGCTATGATTTAATAAAAAATAAAAAAAGAAAGAAATGTGCATTATAATGGTACATTGTTAATCCACTTGACTGAAATACATATGATTCAAAAAAGAAAAATAACATTTATTTGCACACATGTGGGGAAAAAGTTGTAATGGTCCAAGCAGAGTATAGCACCTCCTCTTTTTTGCCTCTACCTTTACACTTGCAAAATAAAGCCCAGGCCGTAAGGCACCTACCTGCAGGCCCTCATCCCTCCAACATGCCCTCTCATTACTGCCCCGCTGGCTTTCTGCCCTGGCCACACTGGCCTCACTGCCATGTGCTTTGTTAGACGATCTCTGGTTCTTTCTCGTGAGTCTCCCCAAAGGAGCAAGAATCAAGAGACCTCTTCCTCCGAAGACAACACACACTCCTTAAAATTCTCTGAAGTATTCCTTTCATCCACCCTTCCTTCTGAAGTCTAACAAAGGCACCTTGAATACTTAACTAAACACTGAATCATAAGAGGCTGAAGAAGCAAACCACAAACGTCAGAGGTCATACTGCTCAGCCCCCACTGATTTAGTGATTGAGTGCCCTAGATCACCTGCTGCACCTCACACAGCAGAAAACCTGCACTGCTAAGCTGCACTTCCCAGATGTTACCACTCTCTGTCCCAGAGCCTGGGCTCTATTAAGCAGCCTCGTGAGCTTTACTGCTGTCCTCCCACCTGATTTGTACCCTCCCACTCTTAGCTTGAAATATAAGCCTTAAATGACCCTTTTGGTCCACTCTTTTTGACTTCTGGCACCATCTTTGTGGCCAACGATCTTACAAATTTGATTTGGCCTCTAGCTAATTTCTGCTGCCTTAGAAATTCTGGATTCCTTCTTTCTTCTGAGGTATCTACGGCTAAGGGGTCAGTGCCTAAACTGTGTGCTGCCACTCTACAAGACATCAAGTGCCCCAAACCATTTACACTCTATAGAAAACACATAACATACAATCTATTGGTCTCCTCTGATTTTACTCATTCAACCTTCACAGAACAATTGTGCAGTGGATGACACAACTTTAAAAAACACAGGCATACACTCACATTTGAGCAAAGATAACTTGGGTTTTCTGTCCACATTATTGCTCTGAAATTCAGCCACTTTTAAAACAATAGCATCTTTTTTTTCACACAGGGTAATTTATTTAGTGCATACACCGGAAAGGATCACTCTAACAGTTAAGTTAAATATGTTACTTAAGTCACAGAGAAATATTTAAAGGCATGAAATCATTTTAAATAAAGAGCTCATAAAAAAATAGTATGTATGTTTTTAAAATATATATACACACGTTTCTCATTTATACATATATATATATACATAAAAGACTATATAATATAGTGTATCATAGAAGTTTATAGTAAATTCTAAAGTATATAACATTTAACAAAGCCAGGGTATACTGGAGTGGCAAAACTAATTTACCTTCTCCTCTGTGCTTGTCCTTATCTCTCTAATGTTTTAATTTTAAAATTAAAAAAATATAATAAGGTCTACAGGAAACACAATGGTAATAACTCTGCAGCTGCTTTCAAGCACTCACATGTGGATCAATTTTTTGAAAATTTTGGGAAGTGCAAAAATAAAAATTGAAAACAGAAGGGGGAAAAAATAGAGCCAAAAGAGAAGCACGGTCATAAATAAAAGTTCCAAATGCCTAAATCCTCAAAAGGATAAGTCAAGAGAAACACTGAGAAGATAATTTCAAAATACTGTCTGATCCTGATAGCCTAATATGACAAAATTTAATGCATGATAAATGTAGCATCACAAAATGGAAGAACAAAAAGAAAAAGATGATCAGTTAAATATGTACAGTAAAACCTCTGTAAGTTGACTGTAACAAACTAGTTAACATACGGAGGTGGTGTCTCAGCATCCGTACTTCAGTGGTTACAGCACCAGCCACATACACCAGGGCTGGTGGGTTTAAGCCCAACCCGGGCCTGCTAAACAACAACTACAATAAATTTAAAAAAAAAAAAAAAAAAATGGAGGTGGTCAACATAAGGAATTAGGCCTACTGTACTCATATGTACAAGTGATACATGTGCACTCTATGAAAATTAGGTCAATGTAAAAAGCCAGTCAATGTAAGGAGGTAATCAACTATGCAGGTTCTACTGTATTTGGGTAAAAATATCTACCCTAATTTACTATAATTAAACTAAACTCTAAGTAGATAAAAATTAATTATAAAAGAAGAGAATCAACATATAAAGTGAAAGAAAATTTTTAAAAAAAGGAAAGCTTGGTTGAGTATTTCTTTAGTCTGTGGACAGAAAGGTACTTTCTAAATTTAAAGCAATGGAGAAAAATTACAAAGGGAAACATCAATAGATTTAAATATTTTTAAAGTATATATTATAATCTCAAAAAATTCATAAAAGCTTACAGAAACTAATAAAAACAAAACACTAAGATTCTATCTAACAGATAAATTAACAAATACAAACAATTTTTAAAAATAGTGACAACGAAATGAAAAAAAAAATGTTCACCCTCAGTAAGAATCAAAGAAATGTGGGTACAAAAAAATCAGATAGCCACATTTTAGCCTCTTAAACTAGTAGAGTCAAAAAATCATAATACTTAATATTGAAGTAAAACAATGAATTGAAAAATCTATTGATGACAATATAAACTACATAATCTTAGAAGAAAGCAGAGTTTATCAAGCATATATAAACTGGCAAATAATAATGATATCCATTCATCCAGTAATTCTACTTCTAAAATCTAATCCTAGGGAAATAAAAATGCAAATACGAGACTTATGCAGCACGGGGCAGCGCCTGTGGCTCAAGGAACAGGGAGCCGGCCCTATATACCGGAGGTGGTGGGTTCAAACCCAGCCCTGGCCAAAAGCTGCAAAAAAAAAGAATTATGCAGCAAAATGTTATAAGAGCATTAATTGACAAAAACTAGAAATAAACTAAAAGCCCAACTTTGGAAGAACAATAAAACATGATAACATTCTAATAAGAAAATGCTACAAAACCCTTAAAACATACTTACACAGAGTTCTTAATGATTCATGATGTTATATTAAAGGGAAAAGCTTATGATATAACATTAAGTAGAGAAAAAAGATTCTACACCTTAATCTCAACATTATAAAAATACACTGAAAAAAGGCTGAAAGGAAATGTAAAATATTAACAGTATTCATCACTAAGTGGAGGGATCATAAGTGATCTTTATTTTCTTTATTTTCTACTTTGTACTTTACTGCATCTCTAATAAAAACCACCTAACATTTTTATAACAAAAATAAAATAAAAAAGTATTCCTGCATAATCACAACAAGCTTCTCCTTTGAGTCAAGAACATGCGTTAACAGTTGGTCTTGAGAACTAAGGAGAATTAGAATAACCTAGAAAAACATCAGCCTAACCTCTTTATTTAACATGTTGAAAAGACTTCATTCAAAGTTAGCTGCCTTCTCTGCCACAGCAAATGAATCTATGCAGTTGGACAGTCTTGGAAAGAGTGTACCAAAACGATTAAAGACAGAGACATAACTAAAGACAGTACAAAACAATGTACAGGCCCAGCATGGTGACTCACAACTCCTAGCACTATGGGAGGCCAAGGTGAGAGGATTGCTTGGGGTCAGGAGTTCAATACCAGCCTGAGCAAGAGCAAGACTCCAACTCTACAAAAAATAGCAAAAATGTACAAATGTAAATAATGTAACCTAACTGTATATATCCTCATATTAACCCAAAATTTAAAAACAAAATAGAAAAATTAGCTAAGTGAAGTGATGTGTCTGTCTCAAAAAGAAAAAAAAGGAGGAAAAAAAATGTATAACATAGAAATGAATAAAATGAATATATCCAATGTTTACTGCAAATCCTTCAAATATAAAGAGATGCCATGTCTACCCCAGAGACAGTCTGGTGAAGAATCTGAGGTGTATTGAAACATAACTACATAAAATGAGAATATAAGGTATATTGAAACATAACTATAGAAAAAAGCAAAAGGCTCAGCGCCTGTAACTCAGCAGCGAGGGCGCCAGCCACATAAACCAGGGCTGGCGAGTATGAACCCAGCCCTGGCCTGCAAAGCAATAATGACATCTACAATGAAAAAACAGCCGGGCGTTGTAGTGGGCACCTGTAGTCCCAGCTACTTGGGAGGCTGAGACAAGAGAACTGCTTAAGCCCAAGAGTTTGAGGTTGCTATGAGCTATGACACCAAACCACCTATGTCTAGAAAGGGCAACATAGTAAGACTCTATCTCAAAAAAAGAAAAGAAAAAGAAAAAAGCAAGAAAGGTAATTTCAGATAAGAGAACATTTTTATGTAGGTACAACTGGGATTTTCCTCTTCTGATGGTCATCCCTATTAAATTTATTGTTGGTAAATTTTTTTATCTATTGTTATATTTCCTAAAACCTTCCCCTTAAAAAAAATCACTACGATCGAAACAATTAACGAGAGAAAAATCTTAAAAATATTTCCTTAGGTGGGCATTGTGGTGGGTGCCTGTAGTCCCAGCTACTCCGGAGGCTAAAGCAAAAGAATCTGAGCTCAAGAGTTGGAGGTTGCTATGAGCTGTGACACCATAGCACTCTACCAAGAGCAACATAATAAGACTTTGTCTCAAAAAAAATAGTTTCCTGACACAAGACAAACTGTGGGTGGCATATATGGCAATACGTCCAACTTTATGAAATATTTATTACTCCCTTCTGCTTCATGGATATTAAATTCCCCTGGTAAGCTTACTCAGTTCCCTTCCAGCAGGAGTTATTTTCACACTTTTGCCAAAACAACTGTAGGACGTCAAGTACTCACAGTCATCACTGAAATATTCATTCATTCACTGACACAAATCAAAATTATTTAGTGCCTCCCATATGCAGCCTAGATAGGGATGAAAAACTTTCCTTATAACTATAGGGGCTACTATTTTACAACTGAAAGAACTTGCATTAAAAGGTCAGTCAACAAACAGTTCCATTACATAAAGACTTGGGTATTTAAAGTACTCATCTACAAAACTGAATTAGTTTCCCAATGGGTTGGCCATTGTTTGGGGTGAGTAGGTATGCCCCAGGGCAATGTATGAGATTTTGAATCTGTGTGCACCAAGAATTGGCTGTGGACTGAATAAATGCCTCATGCATGTGCATTGTTTCTTAACATACACATATGGCTTGGGTACACATAAATTTTTAAGTGCTATTGAATTCATAATCATGTATTTTCTTTTTTTTTTTAAACGAACATTTTCTTTCCTTTTTTTTTTTTTTTTTTTTTTTGTAGAGACAAAGTCTCACTTTATCGCCCTCGGTAGAGTGCTGTGATGTCACCCAGCTAACAGCAACCTCTAGCTCCTGGGCTTAGGCAATTCTCTTGCCTCAGCCTTCTGAGTAGCTGGGACTACAGGCGCCCACCACAATACCCGGCTAATTTTCTGTTTTGCAGTTTAGCCGAGGCTGGGTTTGAGCCCGCCACCTTTGGTACATGGGGCCAGCGCCCTACTCGCTACTCGATGAGCCACAGGCGCAGCCCTAATCGTTTATTTTCTTAATAACCAAATACTAAGATACAGTTTTAAAAGTATTAAAATTAGAAGCTGCTAGAAAAATTACTAATTTTTAAAAATAGCTTTAACAACTTAATGCTGTGTGGTAAAAGAATACATCATTGGCCTCTCTCTACAACACCAAATTTCAAAAGAGTAATTTAGTTTAAACTAAATATTAAAGGCTAATGATTTACCAGAAATTTTTTTTATATCTAATACCTCTCTGAATGAATCAGGCCATGATCATCTGAAATCAATAAATTCTCAGATTTTATCTCAGTGAGAAGAGAATCTAATGTTCACAGACAACTTTAATCATAGTTTTTAAAAAAAGAAAAAGATAAGGTGGCGCCTGTGGCTCAGAGAGTAGGGCGCCGGCCCCATATACCGAAGGTGGTGGGTTCAAACCCAGCCTCGGCTGAATTGCAAAACAGAAAAATAGCCGGTGGTAGGCGCCTGTAGTCCCAGCTACTCGGGAGGCTGAGGCAAGAGAATTGCCTAAGCCCAGGAGTTGGAGGTTGCTGTGAGCTGTGTGACGCCACGGCACTCTACTGGGGGTGATAAAGTGAGACTCTGTCTCCACAAAAAAAAAAAAAAAGAAAAAGACAGGAGGCTGAGGCAAGAGAATCACCTAAGCTCAAGAGTTGGAGGTTGCTGTGAGCTGTGTGACACCACGGCACTCTACCAAGGACAATAGAGCTAGACTCTGTCTCTACAAAAAAAAAGAAAAGAAAGAAATCAAGAAGAAACCACTAAAAATATTAAGAACAAGACACCAAGATGAAATAGGTTTACCACAAAATTTTATAATGATTCCAAGGAGCATTTGGCATTATTTACTGGAATTATTTAATGGCATATAATCAGATGGGGAAATTCCTAATTTCCTGGCCTGTAAGGCATCAAATTATACAGAGGCTCAAGAAAAACTCTCTGCTTTAACAAGAACATAATATACTTAACCCAATACTAGCAAATAAATAATAGAATATATTTATCAAAAACCAAGTAGATTTCTCATCAACAAGCACTAGGATGATAAAAATCGTTTTTAATATAATGCAGTAATCTATATTAACATAAAAGAGAGCAGGTAATTGTTGCACAGGGCATTGCTAGTATGTACCCAGCATCCACTGCCTTCTTTTGTCCCCACTCTCATTTCTATTCTCTCTATCCAATCCATGAACTTCAAGCGTCATGACCGCAGCAAACCACTCTGGAGGTGGGCCTGATAGGCCTAGGGTGATCTTAGGTAATCTCGTCACCTTATGAGTGACAGGTATAAGCTGAAATATTTTAAAATTGCCCTGCCTACATGGATTGGTTCAGACAGGGCTGGGTAACCCAATTAAGGCTAATAAAAATGAGGGAAATTTGCTAAGAGTTTCTGAAAAAGTGTACTTGCTCTACACAAGGAGACATCAGAACTGTCCTGTCTTATCTTTTGGATATTGTTGCCAAATCAATTGATGAAGCCAACTCAAAGAGGAAGGCAAAGCTGAGAGAACACACGGAGCACAGCCAGACTCACCCGAGCCACCTACCCACAGTCACAACTGGGCTTGGTTCTGTTAACACAACCCAAGAAATTGCCTTTCTTAGCACAGATTGTGTTGGAATTTCTGTTTCTGGCAGCCAAAAGAATCCTAACATACATTTTGAAGGCTCTTTTTGCTTTTCTACCTACACATATACATAAGAATAAGAGATAATTAATCATGTAACAGATAGGCTATAGCAAGATATTGGTGAACATCTGATCCACTGATGCTAATTGTCGAACAAACCTCTCATTTGGCCAGCTCCATGGTGCACTGTCGCAAAGCACAGACCCCCATCTCTGCATATGACTAGAGAAGCCATAGATAGCTGTGTTCATACACACGAAGAGATTCTCAACCAAGCGAGTACTTTACATGTGAGCTAGAGGAAAAACCTTTCTCTAAAAAGTTAATTGTTTTTATAAGGAACCAGACAAAAACCCAGGTTGGCAAATAGTTAGCTTTCACAAACTGGATGTGTTAAGCTATTTCTACATGTAATATTTATTACATATGATTAGTCAAGAGCATATTTTAGGAGATTATAAAAATCTCTAATTTTCTATTTTAAAAAGAAATGTAAAAATAAATTTTAACTCATAATTAAAGAATATGTTTATCAAAAAATTTTAAGATTATCTTAATAATTGATCTCCTGGCCAGGTGTAGTGGCTCATGTCTGTAATCCTAGCATTCTGGGAGGCTGAGGCAGGCTCTTGAACTCCTGAGCTCAAGACCAAACTGAACGTAAGCAAGACCCCAGCCCTACTAAAAATAGAAAAAGCTGAGGCCAGAGGATCACTTGAGACCAAGAGTTGGAGGTTGCTGTGAGCTATGATGCCAGGGCACTCTATCCAGGGCAACAGCTCGAGACTCTATCTCAAAAAAAATAATAATAATAATAATAATTTATCTCTCACAGATGCAAAATTCTATATACATAAAAAGCAAAATTTGTCAAGATTTTACCATGACTTCATAGGCTTCAAAGCAATATATGATATTCTCATAGAAACTATAGCATTCTTTGAGTTCCTTCTGTTAAATGTATATACATTAGCTACCAAAATCCTTTAAAAATGAGGTGATCAACTTTACCCAACAAATGCAATCAGTGTAACATAGTTTCTTGTACCCTCAATGAATCCCTAACAATAAAAAAAAAATGAGGTGATCAATATTATACTTTCTGATTGTATTATTTTATTTATATGAAATAATTACATGATTTTTTAAGTATAGGACAAATACTGTTTATTTTCTTCCCCATGTCTTTCAACTTAGAGCCAACCGGCAAAAGAGTCTTAATAAAATCATAACTTCAGAAAATCTAGATAGAAAACAAAGTCATATTTCTCCCCAGGGAAACCCACACCAGCCTGCCATCTCATAAATGCTAATTATGTACCTTTACGAGTGGATTCACAAAAGTTGCCGGTCTTATAGACTATCTTTAACATTTCACACAATCTTTGAGAATGTCTGGACTTTGCAAAATTCAATAGGCTTTGTAGTCCTGAGAACCACCCACAAGACCAGGCATCATCAATGGAAAAAAGAATTACACTATCATTCTCTATGCTCAGCCTTACACTGGGTTTTTCTTCACATATTTCTCGAAATAAGTCTGCAAGGTAGAAATTTTTATGCCAGTTTCAGAGGTGAGGGATCTGACGTTACAGAAACAAATCAGCTGTTAAGCCTTATAACCTGAACTTCATTCTACTTATCTGACTCTAAATTCATGATCTTTCCTCTGATTTCCAATGAACAGATTATAAGTAAACAGATAAAATTACAAAGTGAGGAAAAGGAATGAGGCTGTGAACAAAAATCTACATCTGTTACAGGCTGCCCCCTCCCTGCTCAGCCATCTGTCTGGGCTCACTTCTCCAGGACAGAGGGAGAGAGACTATTGCCAGAAAAGGGGTCAGAGGTTGCCAGAGAGGGCCCCCAGTGTATCGGGCAGAGAGCCTGCTTCTTAAGAGCCTGGCACAGCATCTTGGGACCACATTGAAGGGAGCGGGGAGAAAGCACAGAAGAGGCAAGGTCAAACTAAACCTGTGCTACCCGTACCCTCCGGAGCCGACACATACTCTGCACACCCATGGAACCCATTCAGGCTGTCCCCAGGACCCCAGCCCTGGCCTCCTACGTCACACTGACTGACCAGGCTAGGATCAAGCCCCACTCCCACAAGGTTGGTATGAGAAGAGATATCCCCAAAGATGGGCAGTGTGGTCAGGCAGGAGGGAAAGGCAAAAGCCCACAGCTGCTCACCAGGGTCACACTTTGATTGTGGTTAGAGTGACCAAGAGGGAAAGGAGAGAACTGGTCAGGGGGCAGGGGCCAGATCCACATTCAGCAGTGAGGGGAACCACGGAGCAGCAGAGCCAGAACCCATAAGCTTCCAGGTGGAAGGAAGGAAACCCACATGCCCAAGGAGGGGATCCCAGTGGAGGCAAAGTCCCCATAAGTCATACAGTCATATGTCAAAGCCCTAACCCCTAATACCTCAGCATACGACTGTAGAGTCTTTAAAGATACGATTAAATTAAAATCAGTCCATTAAAATGGGTCCTAATCCACTCTGACTGGTGTCCTTAAAAGAAATTGAAATTTAGAAACAGAAAGAGATACCAGAAATGCGGACACAAAAAGAAAGGCCATGTGGGGACACAGCAGAAAAGGAAGCCATCTGCAAGCCAAGCAGAGAGGCATCAGTAGAAACCAAACCGGCTGATGCCTTGATCCTAAACTTCCAGCCTCCAGAACTGTGGGAAAATAAATTTCGGTTGTTTAAGCCACCAGGTTTGTGGTATTGTGTTACAGAAGACCCAGCACACAATGTAGCAATTCCCAGCTTCCTTCATAGAGTCTGGACAAAAGAAATGCAGGAAGTAATGTGCGCCACCCACTTCCCACCAAAAAGGGGGTCAGAGGTTGCCAGATTGGGCCCCTGGTGTATTGGGCAGAGAGCCTGCTTCTTAAGAGCCTGGCACAGCATCATGGGTCTCCCATGTGCACCCCTCCATGACCTTTCCCTTCTGGCTGGCTGAAATGAAGACAAAGCCAGAACAACCTGTGACTTTTACAGCCTCATAACAATGATGGCCACAGACTCTTAAACTGAATCCCCAGATGACCCCATGAAAGAGAGCTGCCCACCACTGTGTGAGCCTGCCTGTTACTGTTAACTGAGCAAAAATGTAAATTTCTCCTAAGTCCAAACCTTATACACTTTCGAGTTAGTCTATTATAGAATACATGATGGATTTAGAACCAGTCCTAACTAATACTGAGGCACAAGGAAGTACCTTCCAGGGAAAATGGAAGGAAGGAGGCATAGAAATTCGTATGGTGGGAAGTCCTAGTATGTACAGTAATTTTATCAGTGCTGCTTCACCAGTGACAGCCTTGGCCTGCCAGTCCTCTTCAACTCAGGGACAGCCAGGGAAAAGAACAGAATGCTTCCCAATATTGCAACATACTTTTGGAGAAATAACAGACCAAACCAGAATAAAATTCTTGTGCCATAAATTTTCCTAATTGAACATGTGCTAAATTGGCCCATTTACTAAGTGTGCTCCAATACATCCCAAAAGATCAAGACTGAGAAATGGCAAAAAAAAGCTCCACAATTTTGGCTTCTTCCTCTTGATGACAAGTTGCCCTGACTGTGTTGAAAGCTACCAAGAGGTGTGTAGACAGCCTGTGGTTACCAACGCTTGATGTGGTAACACTTAAGTTGCTTTCTGTTCTTCAAAATTCTCAGAACAAATGAAACTGTGTCGAAGTAATATTACAAAATTCTATATAATCATATAATACATTTAAAAGAGAGAAGGACAATAAATGAGTCAGAAAGTAAAAAAATAATAATTCCAAAAATGTTGGATATAAATGATCTATAGCATATAGTTTTGTCCTGGGAAATCATAACATGTACAGAAGAGGAAAAAAGAACAATCTGAAACGTATACTCTTAGGGAAAATTGTGTATGGTCATCAAACAATATTATCATTGTGGAATTATTCAAATTGAATGTCAATTTTCTTATATCAATTATTCCCAACTTTGAAAAGTCACTGTGAAAGTCATTCTTTTGTACTTTATTTCCACTCCACATGAAAGACGAGAGAAGCAGCAGCAGCAGAGAACAGTGTCAATTTTTTGGGAGATGTAGAATCCCCCAGGTTCAGTTTCATATATGTAAGGCTTTGGATACCAGAGAAAAACACCTCCCACTTCTCTAAAGTCATAGAAAATTACCATGAGGATCCTTTGAGGGATGTATTTTGCAGACCCTAACTACCACACATAAAAACAAAAAGTACTGCTACCCTAATCTGGACTGTACTTAAAAAAATCCAAATATATATGGCCTAAGATATTTTAATTTATAATCAAGCAGTGAATATCTTCCTTCCTAATTCCTGAACAGACTTTCTACCACTTCCTACTTCTATCTCCTGAGAGGTCTAGCTAAACACCTCAAATTGCAGACTGGACATGTGTCCTAGTTTTGGATAACTTAAGAAAGCTAAGCTCCCAGTCTTCAATTAGCCTCTGCAAGGTTCCTATCCAAAAATGAGTTGACAGAGTGTTCTATCTTTCCTTGGATAGCAGTTGAAAAATAAAGGGACTGTATTAACCAAGACCTAAGGAAGACACCCAAAAGTGTTAGTTCAGCAACATTGCTAAGCCACTATTATGTACAAAGCACTATGCCCAGTCTTTGATTTATGGCATAAATCTAATAAGATGCCCTCACAGGGAGACAGGTCAACTAAAGGAAAATGAGATTAAGCACTGCCGTAATTGAAGGCACAGGCAGGCTGCTATGAGTGCAGAAGAAAGAACACCTAGTACTGAGTAGGAGGTGTCAGAAACTATGGATGATGTTGAGTAGGATTTCAAAAGGCAGGGAAGGGCAGGGATAGCGTTCCAAAGAGAAGGAACAATATGTGCAAAGGCATGAAAGTACTTAGCCTATTTGAGGAGATAACAGCAGCCAATAAGACTGAAATCAAGCCCAGAGAGTTAGATATTAGTTTAACATGAGGCCCAAAATCTACAAATGCTCGATCAGGACTAGAAAATGAAAGCAAATAATTAATGTCAATGAGTGCAAACTTTATAACACAAATATGAGGTGAAGGACTTTGATCTGACTCTTGTTCAATTTAGACACCATCATCTAATGATGCCAGTAACCCTAGTGGCTCGAGACACGGTCATCATTAATAAACAAAACCCTGGACCTTGCAGTCGCCATGATTCCTCTAAACTGATAAGAGCAAGACCTGAGGTGGGTAAGGGGACAATAGGGAAGCTCTACAACCATATGATGCTCATGATTTTTTAAGTAAGTGGTCACCAGCAAAGATTTTAAATGGAAAAGTTGGTTTCTGCCAGGGTAAGCTTAGCATATGCTCCACAACTCTCTTAATTCTCACTAGAATTTAGGTGAAATTTACTCAAGACATTGTCAGTACAAAATCACCCTATCTCAGAACTTCCCCCCACCAATTTACTACTCAGATTTTCAACCTGATTCAGCCTATTCCTGGTTAAATATTCTATGTCTATGACAAGTCTCTCTAGAAGGGTTCCAGATCATTGGGGATACTAAAAAATCTCTAGTGTCTCCAGACTTAGCAAAAAAGTTTATAAGCATGGCCTGAGCACTACCAGAGAACAGGGCTATCTTACTTTTTAATGGTGCCCCCAAAGGTTAAAGAGCTGGGCAGGAAAATGGGGAGCTTTCCCTTGTGCGTACAGCACCACAAAATGGGAATGTTAGTCCACTCCTACCCTAAAGTTTCCAGCATTAAGTGAAATTCTCACCTTTAACCCACCACCCTACCTAATAAGGGGTCCAGATGATAGCACAAAATAGCAGGCCCCATAACAACTAACTGGCTACAGAACTTTTTCATTCCATGTACAATCCACATAAAGACAAGATCATTATTATTTTCAAGCCCACTAACTAAGGAATACCTAGAAGCGGTAAAAATTTAACAACTCCATCAAGTCATTCCCTGAAACGGGCTACTTGCTGTGCCCCTCTCTCAACCTTCTCATCCACGCCAGGTTAATCCAGCCTTCCATGGCTATTGATCTATAAATCTTAGCCTAGAGAGCTTCTGACTAGGACTTAATTCTTTGGAATGCACTTGAGGAAAATTTTAGAATGACTACTGCTCTTTGAGTCATTCAGAAGGTAGATATACCAGAAGGGGACCCTCGCAAAGCCTCAGGACATAAACCAATAAAGGTACAATGTCAAAGACACTGTTTTTCAAAGGACATTTGTACCTCTATGTAATCCTTTCAATCATTTTTTCAAATGTTCATGCTTTCAATTTGCAGTCAC
Source organism: Arctocebus calabarensis (assembly GCA_963573935.1). Classification (NCBI taxonomy): domain Eukaryota; kingdom Metazoa; phylum Chordata; class Mammalia; order Primates; family Lorisidae; genus Arctocebus; species Arctocebus calabarensis. The sequence continues at coordinate 3,193 of CAUYON010101137.1, read as the reverse complement.
CCACGGACTTTTAGCAAAATCGCCTTTTTCCTTATAAAAATTGAATGCTAATCACCTTTCTCTTTTTTCATTCATTTTCAAAAAATATAAGGGAAGGCTCGGCGCCTGTGGCTCAACAGGCTAAGGTGCCAGCCACGTACACCTGAGCTGGCGGGTTCGTATCCAGCCCAGGCCCACCAAACAACAATGATGGCTACAACCAAAAAATGGCCAGGCGTTGTGGCGGGTGCCTGTAGTCCCAGCTACTTGGGAGGTGGAGGCAAGAGATTCGCTTGAGCCCAGGAATTGGAGGTTGCTGTGAGTTGTGATGCCACTGCACTCTATCCAGGGTGACAGCTTGAGGCTCTGTCTCAAAAAAAAAAGAAAAGATTTTAAATCACTGACTTAATGTTATACCTTAAGAAGGCAAAAATAGGCTCGGCGCCTGTAGCTCAACGGGCTAAGGCGCCAGTCATGTACACCTGAGCTGGCGGGTTCGTATCCAGCCCAGGCCCACCAAACAACAATGACGGCTGCAACCAAAAAATGGCCGGGCATTGTGGCGGATGCCTGTAGTCCCAGCTACTTGGGAGGTGGAGGCAAGAGACTCACTTGAACCTAGGAATTGGAGGTTGCTGTGAGCTGTGATGCCACAGAACTCTATCCAGGGTGACAGCTTGAGGCTCTGTCTAAAAAAAAAAAAAAGAAGACAAAAATAGGCTAGGCACCTGTGGCTCAACGGACTAAGGCGCTAGTCATGTACACATGAGCTGGCGGGTTCGAATCCAGCCTGGATCCGCCAAATGACGACGACGGCTGCAACCAAAAAATGGCCGGCTAGTTCAATATAGGTAAATCTATAAATGTAATTCAGCACATAAATAAATTAAAAAATAAAGACCATGATTCTCTCAATTGATGCAGAGAAAGCTTTTGACAATATCCAGCATCGCTTCATGATTAGAACACTTAAAAAAATTGGTATAGAAGGTACATTTCTTAAACTAATAGAGGCCATCTACAGCAAACCCACAGCCAATATCGTATTGAATGGAGTTAAATTGAAGTCATTTCCACTTAGATCAGGAACCAGGAAAGGTTTCCCATTATCTCCTCTGCTCTTCAACATTGTAATGGAAGTTTTAGCCATCGCAATTAGGGAAGAAAAGGCGATCAAAGGTATCCACATAGGGTCAGAAGATCAAACTTTCACTCTTCGCAGATGATATGATTGTATATCTGGAAAACACCAGGGATTCTACTACAAAACTTTTAGACGTGATCAAGGAATACAGCAATGTCTCAGGCTACAAAATCAACACCCATAAATCTGTAGCCTTTATATATACCAACAATAGCCAAGCTGAAAAAACAGTCAAGGACTGTATTCCTTTCACAGTAGTACCAAAGAAGATGAAATATTTGGGAGTTTACCTAACAAAGGATGTGAAAGATCTCTATAAAGAGAACTATGAAACTTTAAGAAAAGAAACAGCTGAAAATGTTAACAAATGGGAAAATATACCATGCTCATGGCTGGGAATAATCAACATTGTTAAAATGTCTATATTACCCAAAGCAATATATAATTTTAATGCAATTACTATCAAAGCTCCATTGTCATATTTTAAAGATCTTGAAAAAATAATACTTCATTTTATATGGGATCAGAAAAAACCTTGAATAGCCATGACATTACTCTGAAATAAAAATAAAGCAAGAGGAATCATGCTACCAGCCTGAGACTCTACTATAAATCAATAGTGATCAAAACAGCATGGTATTGGTACAAAAACAGAGAGGTAGATGTTTGAAACAGAATAGAGAACCAAGAGATGAATCCAGCTACTTACCGTTACTTGATCTTTGACAAGCTAATTAAAAACATTCAGTGGGGAAAAGACTCCCTATTTAACAAATGGTGCTGGGTGAACTGGCTGGCGACCTGTAGAATACTAAAACTGGACCCACACCTCTCACCATTAACTAAGGTAGACTCGCACTGGATTAAAGATTTAAACTTAAGACATGAAACTATTAAAATATTAGAAGAAAGTGCCGGGGAAACTCTCAAAGAATTGGCTTGGATGAATATTTTATGAGGAGGACTCCCCAGGCAATTGAAGCAGTATCAAAGATACACTACTGGGACCTGATCAAACTAAAAAGCTTCTGTAAAGACAAGAACATAGTAAGTATAGCAAGCAGACAGCCCTCAAAATGGGAGAAAATATTTGCAGGTTATGCCTCAGACAAAGGTTTAATAACCAGAATACACAGAGAACTCCAACGTATTAGCAAGAAAAGAACGAGTGATCCCATCTCAGGGTGGGCAAAGGAGAAACTTCTCCAAAGAAGACAGGCGCACAGCCTACAGACACATGAAAAAATGCTCACTATCCTTAATCATCAGAGACATGCAAATCAAAACTACTCTGAGATATCACCTAACTCCCGTAAGATTATCCCACATGACAAAATCCCCAAACCGGAGATGTTGGCGTGGATGTGGAGAAAAGGGAACACTTCTACACTGCTGGTGGGGATGCACACTAATACATTCCTTTTCGAAGGATGTTTGGAGAGTACTTAGAGAACTAAAAATAGACCTTCCATTCGACCCTATAATTCCTTTACTAGGTATATACCCAGAAGACCAAAAAATCACATTATAACAAAGACATCTGTACCAGGATGTTTATTGCAGCCCAATTCATAATTGCTAAGTAATGGAAGAAGCCTAAGTGCCCATCGACCCACGAATGGATTAATAAATTGTGGTACATGTACACCATGGAATATTATGCAGCCTTAAAGAAAGATGGAGACTTTACCGCTTTCATGTTTACATGGATGGAGCTAGAACATATTCTTCTTAGCAAAGTATGGCAAGAATGGAAGAAAAAGTATCCAATGTACTCAGCCCTACTATGAAGCTAATGTAAAGGTTTCATATGAAGGCTACAACCCAACTATAGCACAAGAATATGGGAAGGGAGGGAGGGGGAGGTTGGGGTGAAGGAAGGGTAATTGGTGGGGCCACACCTATGGTGCATCTTAGAAGGGTACAGGTGAAACTTACTAAATGCAGAATCCAAATGTCTTCATACAATAACTAAGAAAATGCCATGAAGGGTATGTTAAACAGTTTGATGAAAACATTTCAGATTGTATATGAAACCAGCACATTGTACCCCTTGATTGCACTAATGTA
>CAUYON010101136.1:0-16621 GCA_963573935.1 Arctocebus calabarensis | reverse complement strand
CCCTGTGTTTCTAATGTTTTCTCAAACCTGCAGGGTGGCGAGCTTAAATCCTCCTCAGCCTGCTTAGAAGACACTTTAAATTGCTAACTTGGGCTAAGCAGAAGCTTTCCCAGGAAAGCACTGTGGCTGGAATCACTCCTTAAGTGGCTATCCACTTACCCAGTGTGCCAAAACCGGTCTCACCCTATGCCCCTGAGGGCTAAGGCTGCGAGGCATCTCAGTCCCTGCCTTTAGGCTGCTCAGTCACTAGATTACTGGCTCCTGCCCAATTCCTGTTCTGAGACCCTGAGGGTGGAGTTTGCCAGGGCAGTTCTCCCACAATGGCGCCACTCAGCCCACCACCAAACACTGGCAGCTCTGTCTGTCTCGGTGGCCCAGTCTGGGGCCCCAGACAACACTCAAAAACCCCCTCACTCCTGCCCAAATTATCCCAAGGCAGTTCAACCGACTGCCAAGTCCAAAAGAAACCCAAACAGCTCACAGGCAAGGCCTTTCCAGCCTGCAGTCCCACTGTTGCCCCACCCACAGCCACCGACAGGATCAGACCAAACGAACAGACGCAACCACTTGCCCAATCTCCACCACTTTTTCCTTCTTCAGGGTGTCCAGAAGCCTCACGCTGTCTCCGTATGTCCCCAAAAGGAAGTTTCTGGGCAGATCCTGCCTGCCAGAGATGCCTGAAGTCCTCTCTCCCCAGTCTCCTGAATTTAATCTTTCAGAATCTTTTATTTCTGCAATTTGGAGTTCCTGGTGTTCTCCTCCATTCTCACCCCGAGGTCTGGAAGCCTGTCCCCCACAGAGTCCAGATTCTTGGAGATTTTCTCAAGGGGTGTGGACAGGAGCAGACTGTTGCTGAACTATGCTGGTTTTCCGACTCGGGAGTGGTGAGAGGGGAGTGGGCCAAGAGGAGACCCGGCTGGAGAGAAGGTCTCTTGAGGCACGAAATGGCAGCTAGCTCTGGGAACAATAGCGGGAGAGCTGCACCCCTGGGGATGTTTTGAGGAGACACTCCCAGTCTTCTGGGCGGCCAGGGGAAGCAGCCGGCTTCTCCAGTGATAGCCAATAGAATCTTTTCTAAAGACGACAGAGAAATGGCCAGTAAACACTTGAAAAAATAAGCCTATGCTTTTATAACCCCATTTTGGAAAATTTCTGGATGATCAATTGATATGTTTCACTTGGCAGATATTTACTGTTGAAAAGTTTTAAATATTTCAAGAAATGTAAAGCCGTTAAGTCAGAAAGTTATGAATGAAATTATAAACAACATTAATAAAGATGGTTTTATGGTGTTTTTTTCAACTAAAACAATTAAAATTTTCACTTTCACATTTGACAACATAAATAAAAACTGCCCTTTTTTTGGTTCCACTTCTTCCCTTCAAAGCTATCCTTTTCTTTGATAGGAAGAGGGAGTAAGTCTTCTTTATCATGCTATTAAGAAAACACCCAGAGTCACAATACCATGATATCCTGGTAAAGCAGAACAAGTAATATAAAACTGACATAAAGAGACCTCCCTCTATCCTTATCTGTCTGATTGAGTCATTCAGGCTGAATGGGATGGGTAGGAGGTCTCATCATTGAGGACCTAGGCAACATGGGCATGTGGCTTCCCATGGGTGGCGTCATTCCAGGAGCAGAACCCACTGGCATCATCCCAGGTAAAGAAGGACTCATTTTCAGCATCATGGGAGGGCCCCTCATATGGGGTGCTGGCATCATACCATGGTGAGGAGGACCTAGAAGACTGGGAGGAGGTGGAATCATCATCCCTGCAGGAGGGAAAAGCAAAGAATTTAGTAGGAGGTATTTTTTCCTTGTTAAAATGCAGCCATTGTTTTGTAAATCAGACTCTGGGCCTGCTCTTCCATCCAGTTCTCATAGTATTTCACATTCTCTTTGCCTTGTGTCTTTCTCACAGATAGAGAGTCATGGGTGAGGTATGTATGGCAGTAGTCACAAAAAAAACTTTGGCATGTTCCTCCAGGCCATTTGCTACTTCATTCTGTCAATAAAGATGGTTTCTGATTTCCAGGACTGATTGTTTGGGGGGCTGGTTGTTTTTTTATTTAAATTTTTTGTTTTATTTTGTTGTGTTTTTTTTGTTTTGTTTTGTTTTGTTTTTATAAAGACAGTCTCACTTTATAGCCCTTGGTAGAGTACCGTGGCATCACACTGCTCACAGCAACCTCCAACTCCTGGGTTTAGGTCATTCTCTTACCTCAGCCTCCTGTATAGCTGGGACGACAGGTGCCCATTGCAACGCCGGGCTATTTTTTGGTTGCAGTTTTTTCGGAGTGGTTTAAACTCACCACCCTCAGTATATGGGGCCAGCGCCTTGCCTACTGAGCCTCAGGCGCCATCTTATTTTGTTTTTCTTTAAGTGAAATATAGCTTTGAATTAAAATAGTTAAGGTAATTGTGTACATGAAATGAAGTTTCAGTGCTACAATATAGTTAATGAAAAAAACCTAAGAAATTGATTTTCACCATGATAACTTTTTAACAGAAGTCTAAGTTCTAATGCTTTTGTGGGTGTGATGCCTTCTGTGAAGGATTAAAGGATTTGTATCTTATTTCTGCAGTAAGAACATAAGACATACATGAAGTTTTCAAGTCTCTATAGAATTGAACCTTGAGTGGGGGTACAATACTTTGAAACATGTGTATACCATGAACCTAAGGTGTTTTTTAATCTTTCATCTTTTTTTTAGGATCAAATATCATTAGAAAAATAAGCCATGGCATTACAAATGTGGTCTAGTGAAATTCAATATTCACAATGACAATTTAGAATATGAGCTCCTTGGGAGGAAAGTTAACTCACCACTCTGACTTTGCATCTAAATATCTCAAAGTGTGCCATTGGTTTTATGAAAAAGTTTTGATCTACACTCCTAGTTTAAGTTCAAAAGAAAACCTACATTTTAAAGTGTATTCTTTTTCTGTGTATATTTACTTTGAACTATAGCATATAGTTTTTCTCATAAATCTAACCTGCCACTATCTGTTTTTAAGACTTCATAAACTTCAAGTGGTTATGATGTGTGAAGTTTGGATTAAACTAAATATTTTAGAAAACACATGTTATGTAATTTTGATTGTTTTGAATTTTAACATGGGCCCATCAAGCACTTGAGTGTCCAGCAAATATACTACATTGTGTTACTATAGGAAATCACAGAAAATTCCGCTTTCCCGTCATGTTAACTATAGACAAATGAAGCAGCTGTTCTTATTCTTCATGTAGTTTGAAAAACTTGCACCATTTAATGAAAATGTCTCTACTCATAAAACTTAAAATGCTCACACATGGAAAAGTCATAATGTTTTGGCAAATATTATTTTGTTAGGAATGTGAATGAGGTATACCTGCTTAATAACTAGAATTCTATATAAATGGCATGAAACTGTGGTTTCAGAAAGCCAACTGAAAACTGATGGAGGATGAATTAACACTCTTAAAAGTACAAGTAGTTCTTTTCCACACATATTTTGACAAGGGAAAATTATAATATATGCCCTTCTCTGTTTCTTTTTTCCAGGCATAATTCTTGGGTCATCATTTCTACTCAGCATAAATGATTTTCTCCTTAAAACAAGTCTCAAAGAAAGAAGTCGGATTCTGATAGGACCATGTTGTGCTACTGCCAATCTGGAAGCTAAGTGGTGTAAACACAGTGGCAGTCCAGGCCCAGAACAATCAATACCAAAAATATCCATTGATTTAAGAGGAGGTCTGCTACAGGTCTGTAGGGATTTGCCATATTTTTTCCATAAGTTTTTAACTGGCCTTTGTTCATTTTTGAACTGTTTTACTAAATTTTAAATCGTTGGTGAAAAAGGATAATGTCAGATTGCTATCTTATTAAACTTTTAATGGATTTATTGAGATATAATTTACATAACATATAATTCCACCTATTTTAAGTACATTATATAGTGCTTTCTTTGTATATTTAGAGTTGTATAATCATAACCTCAGTTACTTTTGGAACATCTTCATTACTACTCCTGAGGAAACCCATACCCATGATCAGTCACAGTCCATTACCCTCTAACCCCCTCTCCAAGCCTAGGAAACTACTAATGTACTTTCCATCTCTCCAGATATGCCTCTTCTGGACATCTCATGTAAATGTTATTGTATAATATGTGGTCTTCTGTTACTGACTTCTTTCACTTAGCATAACACTTTAGAGATTCATCCATGTTTTAGCAGGTGTCAATATTTTAATTCTTTTATGGGAAAGTAATAGCCCATTATATTGATATAGCACACTTTATTTATCTGTTCATCAATTGATGGACATTTGGGTCTTTTCCACTTTTGGCATATAATTTTATTATTTGGCTGTTACATATAATGTTGACCTGAAGATTTGTGTACAAGTTCTTTTGTGGACATAAGTTTTCATTTCTCTTGGATATATAACTAGGAGTGGAATTGGTGGATCAAACTTTTTTTTAATGGTGGACTTTTTTTTTGAGACAGTCTCACTTTGTCACCCTTAGTAGAATGCCATGGCATCATAGCTCACTCATAGCAACCTCAAACTCCTGGGCTTAAATAATTCTCCTGCCTCAGCTTCCCGAGTAACTGGAACTATAGGCACCCACCACAATGCCTGGCTATTTTTATACATGAGATCTCGCACTGGCTCAGGCTGGTCTCAAACCTGTGAGCTCAGGCAATCCACATGCCTAGGGATTATAGGCATGAGCCCCCACACCCAGCCTAATGGTGGACTTTTCTAATTACAGAGTAGTCAACCTGTCTTAAGTACAGAGTCAATAGCAATATACTGTAAGAACTATTTTCTAGCAATAGTTTCTTAAATATTATGTCTGATAAGTGAGTCACATTACAATATCTGAAGCATGTATTTTATAGGCAAGTACGAAATTGTGAGGCCATCCAACTTATTTCTTGATTTTTTTTTAGACAAAGTCTTAACTTTGTTGCCCTCAGTTGAGTGCCATGGTGACATAGCTCTCTACAACCTCAAACTCTTGGGCTCAAGTGATCCTCTTGCTTCAGCCTCTTTGGTAGGTAGGCACCCACCACAACACTTGGCTGAGTGCTAGGATTATAGGTGTGAGCCACCACGCATGCATGGCCCTCTTGATGATCTTTTATTTGGATAGTTTTTAATCTAATCTTTATGTGATTTGATGTTCCCCCCCCCAATTTGGAACAAATTCAAAAATCTTGAGAGATTCATAATGATAGAAAATTATAATGACTACTTTGTCAATAATGGAGACATATTCAACATGAATTTCTTGTTTTTGTTGTGTGTATTGCTTCAGCTCGTCACTAGTTCTTTTAATGATACAGATCAAGATTTGGGGGGGATCCACATTACTTATTTTTTGTGTGTATTGGCTTTGGAGATTTTCAGCATTTATCAGAAATCTTTACATAGTGTATTTAAGCAATAAGTATGTAGTTTTATTTTGCTTTACCAAGAACATTTATGATACTACCTTTTCCCCACAGCAGCAAAGTAACTTTATATTAAAAACAATAACAGCAAAAACAAAATACAGTCTATCATTTCTAGATTATAGTCACTGTCTTTTGACAACTTAAAGTCTAGCTCACAGGGTTCTATTCCCCAGCTTGACTTTTCATTTATCTTTTTTTTAGTATCAAATAAAAATAATATTGATGAGGACGAAAGTAGACTTTATGTTATATCTCTTGTCTTCATTTATGAGATGCCTTAATTCTAAGAGCAGAAATAAGCCTAGGATTCAAAGCTTTCCCACAAGTTCTAGGGCTGTTCTTTTCAACCACTGTGTATTCTTTTGTCTTGTATGTTACTTCATTTTCTTAGAATTAATAGTTATATTGCCTTTATCCAGTATATAGAGATATATTTAACATTATTGAAATATAATTACTAGGCATTAATTATTATCATTTACTGGTCATACTTCTGTTGTAAATTAATATTATTCACATGCAGAAATAGAAAACTTGGTGTTTCCTCTAATGGAGAAAATTAAGTTTTCTATTTCTAAAACTCTACTGTAGCATCATTGAGCAGATTCCCTCTTTTTTTCTCTAAATGAAAGTACAAAGAAAAGAACTCTATAATAAGGATTGTTTATTTATAATATCAGACAAAATGTAGGAAGCTATTTCACAAAGTTATTATTTTATTAAAATTTTGGCCTACCGTATCTTTATTGCATTCTCTCAGACCATAATAGGGGTTTTTCTCTCTTAGCTAAGTTAACTCATAAATATTATTTCACATCAACATAATTTCATTAATTTAGCACTTACAGTTTGTTATTCATGAAATAAATTATGTAACTTATTTTCTTGTTGTCATATGTTTACTTAAGTAATAGAATTCCATCCTATAGGTTATTTACTTGTTAGAAATGAAAGTTTGTTATCAGTAATTAAGTTGAACATGATTATAGACTTACAGTAATCCAAACATGATTATACCTAATTAGTCTCAAGAAATGTTTTTATTTAAAAGGCACTAGAATTTTTCGTATGATTTTAAAGGTCTTCTGGGGTCAAGAACATTTGAATTGTTTAGTTCTTCTACATGAATTACTCAATGGATACCTTTTTGAGGAGGGAAATTTTGAAGTGCAAGTTTCTGGACCAGTACCTCAAATGCCATCTCCTATGGAAAAGAATCTAGCATTTAAAAGTGAGCAAAGTTCAGATGACTTACGGACAGGTCAATTTCAGTATATACAAGATGCTGGTAAGTAGCAACAACTTCAATATGAGAGTGTGTGTATGTAATGTGTTCTAAATGCATGTTGACTAAACTCGTGAAAAGTGCATTAACGCTTATAGTACAAAAGTGATGCATTATCATTTAGTTTCTATGACGGAAATTCTTAATTTCTGTATGAAAATGATTGACTAGCTTCTTTATATTCTTTTCTTTTATTCTTTCTTTTTATTTAATATACTATGTTCCCCTTTAAAGCCATACAATTAATAATTCTTTCATTTGACAGAATCTTTGAAACTGCCAAGTGTCTATGAAGTCTTATTTTATAATGAAACTGAAGATAGCCCAGGGATGATGTTATGGCGATATCCAGAACCTAGGGTGCTCACCCTGGTACGAATAACTCCTGTGCCTTTTAATACCACAGAGGATCCAGATATTAGCACAGCAGACCTTGGTGATGTGCTTCAGGTATGTAATGACTATTCATTTTAAAATAAAAATACTGGGAGAAAATACTAGTCTCATATTAGGAAAAATATTTGGAGCAGGCTTTCTTCTTACATTAATAGTGTCAGAGAGAAATATGTAATTGTCTGCGTGTATGTTGTGTATACACACACAAAAAGTCTTAAAAGAAGGGAATAATGTAATTCAGATTCACAATACATGGCAATTTCAAAGTTTCCAGTTTTATTCTGTCGTGAATACATGGCCTCTAACTATAAGGAATAAGCAGACACCATTCAGTTTACCACACCTTTACTGAGTACCTACCCAGTGTCCACACTCTTCAGATTTTCTAAAAACTGCTCTGCAAGTTAAGGTATGCCCAGGTAAGGCCAGAATTGGATGATCGTAGTTTTTGTATTCAGAACTGTAAATTATCTTGGGGCTTGTGGTAGGCTGGTTTTCTATCTAATGTGCGATCATACTCCCCATGGTGTGGAAAAGTTTGCTGCTTGTCGGTTCTCTAAGTTTAATGTAAATGTCATTGTAGATATCACTGTATTATTATTGTACCTATTAATATTCTACTGATCTGAATTTCTCCTGAAATCCATTTCTCTCGTAGTCTTCCATCTATTACTAAATCACAATTACTTAAAATCTAGGAATCATTCCTGATTGCTTTTTCCCTAATTCCCTCATCTAACCCATCAACGAGTCCTGTCAATTCTATGCCAAAATATATCCTTGTTCCATCTACTTCTGTCTGTTTCTACTGGTACAACTTGAGAGTAAGCTACCATCTTCTGTTCCCTACTACAATAGCTTCTTAATTGCTCTGTTTGTTGTTTTTTTTTTTTTTCTTTTTTTTTTTTTGAGACAGAGCCTCAAGCTGTAGAGTGGCATCACATCTAGGTAGAGTGCTATGGCATCACAGCTCACAGCAACCTCCAACTCCTGGGCTTAAGCAATTCTCTTGCCTCAGCCTCCCATGTAGCTGGGACCACAGGTACCCACCACAACGCCTGGCTATTTTTTGGTTGTAGTTGTCATTGTTGTTTGGCAGGCCTGGGCTGGATTCGAACCCACTAGCTTTGGTGTACGTGGCTGGCACCTTAGCTGGTTGAGCTATAGACACCGAGCCTGTATTTTTTCATTCTTGATCACTTATAATGCATTCTCCAAGCAACAGCTTAAGTGATGTCCTTAAAATGTATATGATATTATATCACTTCCCTCACCAAAAAGCCTGTAGTGACTTCCTCTAATGCTTAGAACAAAACTCATTTCTCTTACTATAAACTACAAGGACCTGTGGCCTGGGATCTGCCTCCCTCTTTGGCTGAGATTCCTGCCAGTCTCCTACTTTCTCATGCTGCTCCATCCGCACTGGCCTCCTTCTCCTCCTTGAGTACACCACCTCCGTCATTTCTCTTGCTCTTTCCTCACCTTTAAACATCACCACTCTGTCTTTGTCAATCAAGTACCAGCTCAAATGTCATATCCTGGCTAACCCACTACCATTTTTTATTCTGTATTACATTATATTGTTTTACTGTCTTCATAGCTTGCATTACTATTCAGAATTATCTTATGCATTTATGTGTTTACTTTCTTGTTGTCTTTATTTCTCTACTGTGAAAAAATAAGCTCCTTGTATGTTTTGGTCACATATTTTAAGCCCTTAGTTCATAGATACTTTCCCCAAATTTTTTTTAATGAGTTCTCTGTTCCTCCCAAATGTGTATCATGATAGTCTTATTTAATCACCGATAGGTATTGCTATAGTCTTATTTAATTTTTATTTAAATTCCTGGTTATATATTTATAATGTATTTAGTCAGATGTTCATCTTCTGACTTGGTAACAGTGAAGCATGTAATCATTTTGTCCAGTGAACTAGAGTGTGCAGAATGATCCAGTTTACCAAAATGTTAGCAGTTTCCACTTTGATTCCTCAGTCCTCAGATTTGTTTCTCTTCCTATTAAGATTATATTCATGATCATGTCCTCTGCTAGTATTCTTGGATTACTTTTGTTAAATAAAATAGTGATATCTATGAATTCTACTACTTATTAGACATGCTAAATGCAGAATATCTATAGGTTCTCAGTCAAAATGAAAATACTCATATATTGAAGTTTCAGCATCATGTAAGGGCTTCTTCCCTACTGATTTTCAGGTTCAGTCTTATAGCTAAATATTAATACATATATTAACATAGGTCTAACAACCATTAGTAGTATTATTATGTCAATTATATTAAATAGGGCATCGTCTTAAATAGTAAATACATCCACTGATAGCATGTTCACTATATCTCACTGCTCTTAGAGGGACAGCAGAGCATAATAGCTAAGAGAATGAGCTATAGCCAAAATGCGTGGGCTCAAATTCATGCTCCGTCACTTATAAATGGTGTCACATAAGGCAAGTAACTTAACTGCTCAGCCTCAGGTTTTTGTTTTGCTTTTTTCCTGACCAAAAAATTAGGCTGCTAATAATGTGATGATTATAAGAATTAATGTTTGTAAAACACAGAGAACCGTGCCAGGCACATATCAAATGTTATGTAAATATAAGTATTGCCAGTATCATAAGTTGTGCATCCTACTGCAAAAGCCTGAAATACTACAAAATCCAAAACTTTCTGAATGCCAACATGACCTTCAAAGGGAACGCAGTTCAGATTTTGGATTTTTGCATTAGAGAGGCAAAAATTAGATATGTGTATATAGATATTCCAAAATCTGTAAAAAAAAATCCCAAATCCAAAACATCTCTGGTTCTGAGTATTTTGGATTAGGAATACTCAACCTATACAATGACAATTATTGTCAAAACTTCAAAACTCTTCCATCAGGCATAAACACAGGCTACACCAAGAAGAGCCTTGTGGATGACTCTGCAGACCTGCTAGTGTGGTCCAAGAGATCTGGGACAGTGCATGATGCCTTCATTCTGCATGAAGGAAGCCTGGCAAGTTTTAGCAAGCAAAGCGGTGATATCAAAAAGGCCTTGCCATATGTTTCATATTTTGTTGGGAAAAAAAGGAACCTAAATGTGAACAAAGCTTAAAGACAGGAATAAGGCCTAGGGAGCAAGATAAGGTTGTAGCTACTGGAAGTTCAAAGGGAGATCTAGATCCTGGTGGTGAGAAGGAACACTCGAAATCTACAACTTGGATAGGGAAACAGCAGGACTGGCAGCGAGGCTTACTGATGCCATCTTACTGAGCTCTTAGGTCGATCATCATGTTCTCTTAATAAGGAATAGAATTTATCCCCAGGGCTTGGCATTGAGGTCTTCTCAACGGAAACAACACTCTGAATTGTGATCTTATGATCATGCAAATTATTTTATTTCCTGAAGCTTCTGTTAAGAACAGAAAATATGCAGCATGAATCACAGTTTTGTTTGGGTTTTTTTCTTGAGCACCTATAGTGACAGACCGTGGACTTGATCCATGGGATCCAGATAAGATACTTTCCACTCATTAGAAGCTCATTCTTGTGGGGATATTTCTATAGTTTTTTAGGGTAGAAGAGACTCCCTAATTTTGGCTTTCAAGGAGAACCTGTCTACTGTCAGAATCATTTTCCTGCTATATGTGATCATCTCAAGATGTATGAGAGTCACAGCTAAAATACTGTATACCTGATCTTGAATTTCAGGGAGTTCATAAAAGGAAGGCCCTTTAAAAATAATGATAATAATAAAAAATAACAGGGAGGCTTTTTATCAACCTAGTGCAGTGCAGATAACATGGGCTTTGAATTCTCTCAATTTCTGGCCCTTTTTTAACTAACTCAGTGACCTTAGGCAAACTAGCGATCTCTTTGAGCTTCAGTTTCCTCATCTGAACATTGGAGTTAATGTTATGTACCTCTCACAATTGTTGTGGGATATTATATGGGATATTATAGGTAATATACTTAAATAAATTCTTTATACGTATTTGTAAATATTTATTTCCTTCTCTCCACTCCTCCTTCACACACAAATGCTTGGGCCACTAAAAGTGACTTCTAAATGGAATTCCAGCCTTCACTCTTTCTTTCTTCCAAAACCTACTGAGTTCTTGAAGGAACAGGTCGACTGAATAATTCCCCAAAGAAAACCTTCAGTAGCTCTTTTGCCCTGCTAGACTGACCTAGAGGGCCCTGCATAACCTCATTGCCACAAACAGCCTTGCCTTGCAGTCTCTAGATGCGATCTGTGCTCTAGTCAAACTGGCCTATTTGATATTCCCCAAACCAACACATAACATCCCCACTTCCTCTTTGTTTGAATCCCTCCCATCTGTGCCATTTAAAGTCCTACCCACACTCCCTGAACAGCTATAGTGCCATAAATTCCATGAAGCTTTTCCTGGAAACCATGTTCAAGTATGATATCATCCTCTCCTGAAATCCTGTAGCACTTCATCATATCATTTTTGTGCTATTTTTCACCTTTTTCCTCACAACTGAACTTATGTGTTCATATCTTGTCTCCCTCCTAGACTGTATGTCTCTAAAGGAAGGGATCGTATCTAACTTGTTATTATGTCCCTTACAGTATCCATTAGTAGAAATACTCAATAAATGTATTGAATGGATGAGTGAATGCATGAATTTCCATGTTCCTATCTTATATTATTCAAAATTATTATATCATTTATGACTATTTCATGGGCTAACAAATGTGATTTGGTTTTCCACCCTGAACTATATGTCAGGATGCATTGTGTTATTCTTCAGTGGTATTATCTGCCATAAACACACTATCTAATGTCATTACATTACTCAGCTTCTTGATGAGATCATTGAATATTCTGCCATGCCCACTTGCCCTCTCAAACAGAGGCTGGTTCGTAAATACAAAAACAGATTAATCCCCTTGGCTTTTGTCCTAAAAACAGAACTGAATTTGAATGAGTTTTTCTTTCAGGACTATTTAGTTCATAAGAAAAATTGACCTTATGAAGTTGAGTTATAATATAGAACACTCAGATTTGTCTGTTCATATTCCATCATTCTGTGATGATTAATGAAATGTATTTTAAAAATCCTCCATATCACTTTGTGGAATTTACTTTACAATTATAATAGTGAAAAATACAGAAAACGTGTCTGTAATATTACATCAAACTAATAGGTTCTGAATAAAAATACTATGGTTTATAATTTTATCATGTTAAATTTTAAGTTATATATTTAGATGTCAATAAGATTAGCATCTAATTTGATAATTAGCATCTAAGTGGTAAAGTCATGCCACCAACATAGAAGTAGTGTTGTATGCTTTATGTAAGTCTAAATATAAGAAATTTCTGGCATTGTAGCTGACACATACTAAGATTTCCTTTCTCCCAGTTCTACTGTGTCCACTGCCTGTTGAGGATTCCATTTTGAAAATATCCATGTTACCAGCTTATAAATATTCAATTAGTCCTTTGTAGTAGAATTGATAATGGATATGTTAATGGCTGTATAGACCTGCCATGGTGTTGTTCATGTTTCCTCTAGAGGAAAGGCAGTATTTAGTTTGGCCTATTAATATACCAAATTAAGATAACTAAAAGTTTTCTGAAAAACTTTTATACATGAAAATAAAAGAATACTATAATGAGGGAACAGGAATAAATTCTGAAGCTTGAAAATGCCTTTTTCATTAAGAAAATGTTATCAAATTAGGCAGTTTTGTTAACAAAAATTTATTCTTTTTTTTTTTTCCAGTTAATTCAGTTTACCCTTACCCTTTCCCACATTAGATGATTCCTCCTATGGTAAAAGCTTCAAAAGTTAGTGCAGAATTCTTGTGTGGAAAAAAATCATGACTAGAATCCTTAAAAAATACCTTCACAAGGCAATAGGAAATGGAAAAACAAAAGCAAGCTGTGTCATTTGTTTACTTCTGATGGAGGAGAATAGTTAGCCAAAGAAGTCATTGCACTTGTGCCTTGATTCACTTTTATTATCCAATTCAAAAGACAAAGAAGTTAGTTTTTAAAGTAGCACTAAAATGATCATAGGAATCAAAGTGAAACCACTGTGGAAGAATATTGAATAAAACAAATTGCATACTTAGAAATTAAGAAGCTATGATATGAATTTCCTCCAAAATTCATGTGTTGAATTAATGGGCAAAAGCCAAGAAAAGTTAATTAACTAGCCTTGAATCATGAAACTTATAAGTGGAGAGCCAGAATTTTATCCTTGGTTACTCTAAAATTTATGTTATTTCCCATGTATATAAAAAGTTAAGGTAGCAATCTTTTTGTAGACGGTATGCTAAGATAATAGTAAGCCACCCCACTGAGAAATGTGGAAAGAAGGAAAATAAAATTATCCTTCTACTTTAAACTGTTCATGAAATAATGAATCAGATTTAAAGTATGAAAAGTAACTCTAAATCGATAAAAGAACTCCCAAGCACACAAGATGGATTGAGCATTAAGATACCTAAAGAAAGAATGTTTCCTTCAGAAGAAGGACCAGTCAGCTATGGGATCTAGGAAGGATTTTTTGGCTGAGGCTTTCCTGCCAGCATCCAGAGAAATGGTGCCCAAGTGTCTGGTTCACCTGGGAGCTAAATCCCCTTTATGGAGATGAATGTAACAGCTGTCAAAGCTCTGTGTCTAACATTCAAATCATGTAGCCACCTGAACAACATTTGAATAGTTTGGCTCCAAATGCAGTCTGTCCACAGAGAGTTTCATACACTTGTCCGGCCAGCATCAATATGCAGGCTAGTTGGCAGTTACATATCTCATAGTAAATTAATAACTTGGCAACTGGTTTATATATCAGTCTCTAGTGAACTTTGTTAGCATGAGTCAGCATTCCTAAGTCTAGTCAGGGCTAGGACACCACTGAAATTTCTGAAACTATAGGAGCAATAGCCACATCTTGAGTTGTGGTGAATCTATCACATTAAATGCTGTCTTGTGGCTACCTGCCTTCCTAGCAGGCCCAGCAGGCTGGCCTTTCCCAAATGACATTTCTGTTGTTCATTATGTCATAAACCTTTTTCAAACTTCTCCAGTTATGAGGAATAAGGATAATATGTGTAAAGCATCTAGCATCATGTCTTACATAGTTAAAGACTTCATAAATTATTATTATGATGCTCAATACATGGTAGCTGTTACCATCATCCTCATCATCCTGTCAATTGATCAAAACCCTAGATTCTACTGTGTTAGGCCAGGAAATCCTTGTTTTCTAAGAAGGATGTTTTTGTGTTTATTGTCTGTTATGTCATATTAACTGTTAGAAATGTTGGCTGCGCGTGTGATTAACAAATAAAATACCTTCACGAAGAGTGACAGCTGCACCGTCAGTGGCCTCTGTGGTAATGTGCCAGCCACAGTTCTCTAAGTCGCAGGTAGCAGACACCCCACTGAAGATAGCTTAAGCAAAAACAGAGAGGGATTAAATATCAAGATACAGCAGAAGTCTTAGATGCCAAGAGCAAAAATGCAACTCTGCAGGCCTCTGGTAGGAGTGGGGAGGGAATGAATGATAGGAACCCCAGGGACTATTCACTACTATCCCTTTTCTCTGCTTCTTTCCCCATATGTATTTGTTTTATTCTTTCCTTTCAAGAGACTAGCTTTTATCCTCCACTTTCCAGGCTGTCTTGACGTTTCCCCATAGCTCCCGGAGCTCCCAAAGTCACCATTACAAATCCAGTCTCTGTTCCAAACCCATATTCCTAAGTGATCCCATTTGGTATCAGTCAACTTGGCCCAGTCAACTATGGCCCTGAGGGGGCTCATATTTTACTCACATGGCTATGAATTGGGGGCCATTATGAACTTTTTAGAAACCCACCAAGAAATCTACCCTATGCCACATCTTTTACTGCTCTTATTTCCCACCCTGGGCACACCCATGGTCAGAAGACCTCACTCTGTCATCTGTTGCTTTCCTATCTGACCAACTCTGAAGGCCTGCAACTGTATATTCTTCTCTTCTACAAAGTAAGCCTTTCTGTATGGTCCATGGTTTTAAAGGAAAGATCACCACTAAGGAGGGTCTCTAGAAAGACTGAATCACTAAAAAAAAAAAGACTCCTTTTTATTATGGTTTTTCCAGCTTTTCCCTTTGAAAGTATCTGGCCGAACCATTTCTCTCTATACATCAAAGGCTATCTTCAGCTGGAGAAAAGCCTCATGCTACTTTAAAATTCTTTCATTGTCCTCCCCTAGTATCCTCCCAAAATGTAGGCTAGGCAAAGTCCTTTGTCTTACAGACACACGAGATAATTTCTTGCCTCCAGTATACTTAGATTCAATACATTTCTTGGCCAGTGCTTTTTTTTTTAATGGCATGACTATGTAATACACTGGCAACTTCACAGATTCTATAAATACTCTCCCATTCTAAAGAGGTCTGAGAACTTTACATAGAAAATAATTTTCTATTTTTGAAATTGAATTTATAATATGATGTTTACTGTCTATAGCTTAGTGGTGATTTTATTATGCATAGTTTTCAAATCAACTACTTTCCACAGACCAAATGAATGCTTCATTAAATCTTATAGTTCTGTGGGAACTTTTTTCTTTTTCGCAATTACATGGAAAATTTTCTAAGCCAGCTAATAATACTTGATATTAGACAATAATTTAGAAATTAGACTTGTGCTGCTTTAAACTTGACTTTACAAGCTTCCTATAATTCTAAAGCACATGTACCTAATAGACAAAAGTTATGATATTAGCATATGGTGACACTATAGAAAGAGAATCTTTCTGAGAGTTATTTGCAATCTAATATGATTTGCGTCTTCCACACACAGCTTAAAAAGAATAAAAGAGGGTGTGCATGGGTGTTTCTTTTCAGCTGTGTTGGGTGGTTCACTTATTGCTGCACATATGTTCCCAGAATCCTGAGTCTTTTTATTGTATAAGCATCACCTGCTCATTGGCAGTTGTGTCCCAGAAGGCTTTGCTCCTATCCATGATCATAGAAGGGATGCTCAAAGCCAGGCATGAGATTCATTGTTCTTAAAATGCAGGAAAAAAAAGTCTTAGAGGCCTTGGGAAAGTACGAGGTTGAGGTAGATTCTTAGGAAATAAATAAAGGAAAGGCAACATTTCTGTGTACCCAATGGACACAATAATAAATGTTTCTTTTTTTTTAATTTTATTATCTTTATCATTAAATCATAGCTGTGTACAATAGTACAATCAAGGGGTACAATGTGCTGGTTTCATATACAATCTTAACTATTGTCATCAAACTGATTAACATAGCCTTCCTGGCAATTTCTCCGTTATTATATGAAGACATTTGTATTCTGCATTTAGCAAGGTTCACCTGTACCCTTCTAAGATGCACCATAGGTGTGGCCCCACCAATTACCCTCCCTCCGCCCCAACCTCCCCTCTCCCCTCCCTACCCTTACCCCTTTCCCTATATTCTTGTGTTATAGTTGGGTTATAACATTCATACAACAG
>CAUYON010101135.1:0-38383 GCA_963573935.1 Arctocebus calabarensis | reverse complement strand
AAGAAACCCTGCAGTGAATGAAGGTTCCTCTCCATTTCAGCACTGCTTTCTCTACTGTAGTTGGCTTTGAATGAGGATGACAATGGAAGAGATGAAGAATGAAGCTGAGACCACTTCCATGGTTTCTATGCCCCTGTATGCAGTCATGTACCCCGTGTTCAATGAGGTGAGTGGGCAGACGTTTCCTCACACGGCCTATGCAGCTCTGGACTGACTGCTTCATTTGTTTATCTGATACTTTCATGTAACAGATACTACCATCAATGAACTTCATCTCTGTGTTAGTCATTATGCCCAGGCATAAAGTGGTGAGAACAAAACCAAGGAAATAGGCAACCTCCTCATGGAAGTTGCAGAATAGTGGGAGAGAGAGACGTTGAATAAAGGACAGAATTCTATACATGGAAAATCACACTAAATGCTACAAAGTTTTTAAAAATTAAGACAGAAAGTTGGAGGAACTTGTTTCAGAGGTCAAGACAGGCCTCACTGAAGAAGAAGAGACATATTCTCAAATCTGGAAAAGAAAAGTAAGACTTAGTTGAAGAGGTGGAAAAAAGTGTATTCTGGGTGGCCAAAATAGCAGGCACATAGATCCTAATAAGTTATTGTTGGTGGTGACAAAACATTTTTTAACTGATATTTAAAAGGTACTGTTGCTTTGTATCTGGAGAAGGATGTGGCTGTCTTTTTATTTGAGGAATTATTTTTTACTTTATACATTGTGAGGAATGTATTTTTACTTATGTGGTTGTCTTTATTTGAGGAATTATTTTTTACTTTCTACATGTTTGGTTTTTCATTTAAATTAATATACTATAATATGTAGAGAATTTTAGAGTTGGAAGTTCCTTAGAGATCATTTAATTAGCCTCCTTTAATTGTGAGCAGAGGCCCTGCTGTATGAAATTGTTTTCCTAAAATTATCTTAGATTAAAATCAAATCTAGGTCTCTGTACTCCAAACCCAGTGGCTTCAGCCCTTTATTAAAAAATTTAGTAATTACTTTTTTTTGTTTTTTGCAATTTTATTAATCTAATTAGCCTTCAGCACCACTAACCTAGGTCTGTTGCAAACCTGAAGCTCACACCATTCCCAGTGATTTTTCATGTCTTTTTGTAAAATATTTTTATTAGAGTAAATTCTGAATTTCAGAATTATTTTTCTCACGTTTTTGGATTTGCTGCAGTTGATGTATTTTATGATCTTAAGTATCGGGGCACTGGAGAGTGATCTGTTCACCCTTTCTGACTTGTACACGGTAGAAGTAGTGGCTAGGCCAGGCCTACGTTGTGAAATTGGAAACACTGTCAAGTGGTGTTAGGTTCAGTGACAACATAGGGAAATTCCAAATGGTGGCTTGGGTAAAGTAGATAAAAGATTGTGGAGGCAGGTGGCTCAGGGCTGATGTTGCCATGGCTCAGAGTCGCCAGGACCTCCCACCCTGACTGTGCTCCACTGTCCTGGTGCGAGGCCTCCGTCGTCCACACCCGCTTGGCTGCAGGGCAGTCGCTGAAGCACCATCCACCACGTACTCGGTTGTTGTCCGGAAGGAGCAAATGGGACAGGGAGGAGAATGCTGCTTCCAGCTGAGTCACTTCCTTAAAGTAGCCTTTTTAAAAGATACACACAAGATTTCCACTTACATTTCATTGGCAGGAACTTTGTTTCATGACTAAACCTAGCAGCAAAGAAGCCTGGGAAATTTAGGAGTTTTGTTACTAAAGAGGAAAAATCTTTTAAAAAATCTACCTATGGTAGTAGCGTTAGAGGCACCTTTTTAGGTCTGGTTATGCCCATCTGTGGCAGCTATAGCCAACACTCCTTTAATTAATTTGACTATTTTTGTTCTGACACTTATTGGCTGTTTTTAGAGGCAGGTGCTTCAGTGCTGTTGGTAAGTGTTTACTGAACGCCAGCTATTTATTTGCTGAGTACTCTGTTAGCCTGTGAAGATATGTAGAAGAAAAAGCCAATGTGCCTATTTTCATGACTCTATTAGGGAACACAGATATTTAAATACATTTTTAAATTATCCTTGTACTAGGAATTAAGTAAGGAGACAGTCACTAAAGCTAGTGAGGAACCTGAATGGTAACACTTAGAGATTGAACTCAGAGTGCAGGAGCCGTGGTCAGAGTTCTACTCCAGGGCATCCCTTCTGCTGCTCTCTGTGTCTCTAACTTGATAAGGTTGGGGCAGAGGTTTTTGGGAAAATTTTCTGTGTTTACCTGGTATTTTGAGTCTTGAGTTGAAGGGAAGAAAACTTACATTTTAGAGCTTCATTTTGATCCTCTGGTTAATGAAGAGAAATGAGAAAAGCTTTTGTTTAATTTGATGTTTTTTTGAGATATGAAAAATGGCTATTTAAACCTTAACTTTGCAAAAGTTTTATATAGAATATGGGATTGTGCTAATTGAACAGTTGGAATTTTACTGATAACACCTTTTCTGATTTTATTCATGTATAGGGGAAAGTAACTTGAAAGAAAAAGGAGGGGCTAAGAATGGACCAATAAGTCTCTTCCGTAAATAAAGGCAGTGGTTATCTTGAAACGTGTGACTGCGTTTGCCTAATGAAAGGCTTGGACTTGGTCCAAGAGCTAAATTGTTGGAAGTAAAGTTTGAAAATGAAGTAGCTGAATGTGGCAGAGTGAGAGATCCTATAGCCAGTTGGCAGAGTCTAATTCTCAAGTTGAATTTACCAATCTAACATCAGAATATTGAGGTTTTAAAAAATTACTCTGATTGTGTATTCAAAAACATGTTCAGAACTACAGG
Organism: Arctocebus calabarensis; assembly: GCA_963573935.1. Taxonomy (NCBI): domain Eukaryota; kingdom Metazoa; phylum Chordata; class Mammalia; order Primates; family Lorisidae; genus Arctocebus; species Arctocebus calabarensis. Next base: position 35,602 of record CAUYON010101135.1, on the reverse strand, counting down.
GTTTTTGGAATAGCAGTGGTAATTGATAAGTTTCTCTTTAGCAGAGATGAAATCTAGGCTTGATTTAGGAGAGGAGTAAAGTAACTATTGTGCCTTTAAATATGAAGTGTTTGATTAAAAAGAATGAAAACTAGCATTTTTTGGTGTTTTGGTATAACATCTAAATTAAGATACCTAATCTAAGGTATCTAAAGTAGTTCAGCCATGACTTTTTCTGTAAGTCTAATGGGGAAAGTATAATTTAGTTTGGCTCTTTTTCTGTACTGTGCACATTAACAGATGAAAATGATTGTCAAATTAATCTTCCAGAAAATAGCACCTCCCTATGGATGAATGTTTTACTCTGAAACTAAATGATTCAGTAAATCTTGTTCATGATGTATTTTGAGAGTTAAAAAGCTTACTCATTTTCCTCTTAACATTGGCTCCATTATGTCTGCAATGGTAATTTAAAGATCACCTTTTGAAGATTTTTCGCTAGTAGGACTTTCTTACACCTGGGGAAATTTTAGTACTGTTATTCCAGCCTACAAGGCAAAGCTATTAATGGCACTCTGAGAGTCTGATGCTTGGTAAACGTATCTATGCCAGGACAGCTGAGGAGGAGCTGGCTTTTTTGTTAAATAAGCTGCTGTGGAGTTCAGGGTGCAGATATATTGCAAGTGTTCTAATTGTGCTGTGGTTATGTTCTGGAGCAGTGGGTTTCTAGAAGCTCCATCCTGAGTCTTAGATATGGTTCTCGTGTCATATAATTTCTCACTGATTCTTTGTCTATGAAGGATAAGGTGGTTCAGTTCTTCATTACCTTTTAGAGGATTTTTTTCTGAAGCAATGTGTTACATTTTGAGAAATAAAAAATTTTGTAACTAAATGTGAATTTTAGTCACCAAAGATTTATATGTTTATTAATAAATGACTAAAGTGTGATTCTGAATACTTAATTAGTATTCCATGCTGAAGCTTCTGCATCAGTTATTTGTGTCCGTCCTCGGCAGACATGCAACTCATAATTTTTCTTGGTAAGCAAATAAAACCTAGGACTGCATCTCCAAAGTTACCTTCCTACATCTTATATATCTTTTCCTATTTAAAACGTTAGACCTCAGACTTTGAGCATAGCGAACACACTTTCCACAGTGACGGTGTGGGTTTCACCTGCATTCTTACCATCCAGGTTATCGTAGTCATTAACATGGTTTGAATTACTGCTCTTCATTTACTGGGCTGTGTGATCTTGACTCAGTTTTCTTTTCTGTAAAATGGCTATAAGCAAATGTATACTTAAATTCTCACAACTCTGAGAAATGAGTGAGTTAATGTATTAGAAAGTGTTTAGGATAGGCCTGTAGGTAAGCCTTAGTTATTACCGTTAAGGATTCTGTTACATAGATTTTCTGACAAAATTGTGATTATGCTCTACAGATTTGTATACTTGTAGGCACTGTTTTAATAGAATATTTTTATAATAGGTAGTTGTACATACCTTTTTTGCCAGACATTTTGGCAAACTCTAGAGACTGATTCTTTTAGAAACATTTATTGAACTTCGAATGTACAAAACACAGGTGATTACATTGAGTTTCTCAAAAGCAGGTCCTTCTAGTTCTGTCCTTCTGACATGCTTATTTTTTACCTTACTCATCTCAGTCTCATTTGAATGACAGGAGATCTACAAGGAGGTTTCATTCTTGTGGCTTGGCTCAGTTTAATTTTCTTTTAAGAAATAGAATCAGCTTGGCGCCTGTGGCTAAACGGGCTAAGGCGCCAGCCACGTACACCTGAGCTGGCGGGTTCAAATCCAGCCTGGGCCCGCCAAACAACAATGATGCTGCAACCAAAAAAAAAAAAACAAAAAAAAAAAACAGCCGGGCATTGTGGCGGGCATCTATAGTCCCAGCTACTTGGGAGGCAAAGGCAGGAGACTCGCTTGAGCCCAGGAATTGGAGGTTGCTGTGAGCCGTGATGCCACAACACTCTATCCAGGGTGACAGCTTGAGGCTCTGTCTCAAGAAAAAAAAAAGAAATAGAATCAATAATCATCTTTGTGGAGGTTGGGTAGGGAAGGGCCATCAACATTAGAAAATCAAATCTTCCCTGATTCTGAAGAAGTACTGGATTTCTAGACGATTCCCAACCAGGTAACCTAATTATTCTGACACTTAATAAAACAGTTTATATGAGAATTTAATGCAAAACTCTTTAATATTTGAGCAGCCAAGGGCTGAATGGCTTTTTATTTTTTAATAAATTGGTTGAGGAAATTAGGTTTATGTATAGGAATGAACTGATGATTTCAGAGAATAATACCATAAGTGAACCCTTTATGGAATTGAAATTATGTGTAAGATTTTAAAATACTTTTGTAAGTGAACCAAAGAGTAAATCTGGCAAGCTTGAGTTGATAGTAAGTACTCTTAAAAGGCACCAAGAATAATGAGCAGAAGGAGTTCATGAAATTGAGAGTAGGCAGCATGGGAGGCTGGCGTGAGACTGCTCGCGCTCCTCCGAAGTGCTCCAGCAGGCAGCTTCTCTTTCTTTTAGGTGAGATAAGATGTTACGTGCCCTTTCCTCTCACTCTCGTTCTCTGGGTTCTCCTTACTCTTTCACTGTGACATGGCAATCTTCAGTAGTTAAAGTACAAGCCGTGCCTTTCCCTGGCCTGGTACCCAGGTGCAGGTGCAGTCATAGATTCTTCTGACACTTTCTCAGAATCTGGTGTGTGCTGTCATACCAAGAAAATCACTGCATTGGTTCTTTAAAGATACCCTCGCCGGATTGTTAGTCCAAAAATTCAGAGAGTGCTAGACTCAATAAAAGTATTAGAGACAAAATATAAATCCTTTTGTGTTTTAAACTTGAATAAAACCATTACATCCTCGTTTATACCAGCCCTGGAGAAACCCCTAGGCGGGAGAACTTCCAGGGAAGACGAGTGAGAGGCCAAGCCACAGTCTTTAAAACCAGTTCAGACCCCATCTTCATGAAGACTTTTCTTTCCACTTTAACAGGTGGTGAGATCTCAGCACTTTCACAAAGCTGATTGGCTAAATTGACCTTTGGGGGGTCCTGGAGTCTAGCCTCTTTCTTTTTTTTTTTGCAGTTTTGGGCTGGGGCTGGGCATATGGGGCCAGTGCCCTACTCCTTTGAGCCACAGGCGCTGCCCTAGTCTCTTTCTTTATGCCTCTTCACGTTGACTCCTTGCATGTGGTAGAAACTTAAGAACATGTTGGCCCTGAGAACCAAGAGCTGAAGGGTTCAGTGATGGGGGCACCACAGCCTGGAGAGATGAGTGCTGGGAGTCGGGGTGGCGTCAGTGGCTGGGGTGCGCGGTTTAGCACCAGACAGCTCTGATGTGAATCCTTTTTCCACCTGGTCCCTGTTTAACGTTGGATCGATTGATACAAACTGAGTTCCTCTGTAAAATGGAGATGATAGTTACATTTATTGAAAGATTAGAGATATTCTATATAAAGATATTCTGTATAAAGTCCAAAATAGTAATGGGAAACTGTTCTTGGGATAGTATCAGCAGAAACTGCTGCTGTCAGCAAAGGCAGGGTAAGATGAACATGATTTTATCAAATCATATATCACAGTGATCAAATCAGATATCATGTGTATCAAATCATATACTCTTTTAGGCTGAGAAGAGTCGCCCTTTTTATAAGGGTGATAGCACATCTTGCTGCCTAAAAAATACAGGCTGGAGTTATCAGTATGTTTAAGAACAATTTGATCAGTGTAGGGATGAGAGGTTCGATTCAGTGCCGACAGTACCTACTGTTTGTGCCTGTGCGGTGCGTGTGAGTGAGAGCCTGCTGCCTGGGAGGTTTCTGGGAGATGCACTGTGTGTGATTGTGTGATGAGATTGTAAGGGAGCTGAAAAACCTCTGCCACCTTCTGATGTCTAAGCATCGTAACATTGTAGCAGTGTTTAGATGTATTCAGATACACAAATACTTCACCACCATGTTAGGATATTCAGCACAGGAGCCTGTGGTGCTGCCGAGGTGTGGCAGGCTGCATGTCACAGCCTGGGTGAGTGGCAGGCTGTGAGTGGTGCGCGTAGATGCGCTCCGTGGCTTGTGCATCATGACGGGTGGCCTGCTGATGCCTTTCTCAGAACGGCCCCCTGTCAGTGCCCACTGCCTGACTGTTGACCGGCTTCACAGCTCAGATTTCTGATTTGATGTATTCTGACCTTCCTCTGACTTCCTCTTTTCTGGTCAAATACATGTATGTCAACTTACTCTAGAAATCAAGAGATGTTGATCTTTATTTTGGGTAATTTTATTGGCTATTCACTAACTTTTCTGGGCCTCTTACTTGCCTTTGTCTTTTATGTCCTTGTTGGGCCAGTGCAGAGGTAATCATGCTGACACTTGAAGGTGGGGTCTGACTCAGGCCTTTGACTTGCTGAGGAAAGTCAGAGTGTGGTGTAACCTCTAATAGGGAGACAGGTTCCCCTGAGGATGAAAACGTTCACCCTGTTTGTCCCTTCCTCCCTGGCGTGACCAGAACTTGAGATCTGATGAGCTATATTGTTTTTTCAAACTTACGTGGTGTTCATTATAATTACATTAGTTACATAGGAGAAAACTTTTTCATCTTTGGAAACGTATCCTTGTTAATTAAAAGAAGTCCTATGTATAATAGCTCTTCTCTGGTTTGTTTACTGCTGGGCTCCCGTGTGCTCCCTTTCACCTCCTGAGAAGGATTAGCTTTTATAAGATTTATAGAAATCAAGTTAAATAATAAACTAAATGGCTCATTTTTGGGGGGAGATGAATTATCTTGGTAAAAGTTACTTTTGCTTTGTGTTTATGGTGAATAATTCATAGAGACGTATATGTTTTCTGACATTTTTAAGTATCTTGTTTAGAAAATAAGAGCAGGGTGTGTGTGGATGTGTATTTCTGAAGCAAAACGTATACTTTTATTGCTTTAAGGAAGGACTGTTTATTGCATAACATATGTTCATAAGGTTTTGTAGAAATATTCTACTTGTAAAAAATCTATAAAGGTTACATTGTTTTCCAACATTTAATATTGTTCTAAATACGTACAGTTTTATTTAGTTAACTACCTCAATCCTTAGGGACTGAGGAAATCAGGATTTAACTGAAGCTAGTTAGTTATTTTAAGCCTGGCAGTTAACTCTTCAACAAATGGAGCTATTTTTATAAAATTCTATGCTTTGGTTCACTGGAAACTTAATTATATAAAGTGTATAATAAGGACATTCATTTTTTGAAATTATAAGCTTCACCTATTTGTTTTTAAAATGTATAAGCATTTGGATTGAACTTTGGAGTCACTATTTCAGGCAAACAATTCTTAATCCAGATGAAATACAGGACAGATAAGCATCTCTGAATTCTAGATGATACAGTCTTCAATTTGAGTCCCAAATAAACCATTTATCAGCACTATTTGCTAATTATAAAGTGGACTAATCTCAACTTAATCCCTGTCTGAGACATTGAAAAGCAATTAAAAAGGAATAAGGTGGTAAATAGAAAGAATTGAAAAAATAAGTCCCTCCCTTTTATTGATCACTTTGCACTCATCATACATGTGCTCACTCACCATGTATTTGACTCAGCAAAATGGCAGCTGTGACACCAAAGCATTGAGACTTAAACTTGAACCCTCCCTGTGTTCAGGGATCTAAGTAAACATATTTATTTTTGCTGTAAGGACTTACGATATTCTTACTTTACAATCTATACTGAAATCTAGTTTTAAAGTAGAGTGAATCTAATTTTTACAAAAGTAATACAAAAGTAGTAGATAATTTTTTAGTAGATAATTTTTAATATTTTCCATTGAAAATCTTCATCTGAATAATTATGAAGATTTACAGTTATTAACAAGTATTTTTATTGATTAAATGATTGATGTATCAGTATTGTTACTACAGAATGGATTATCAGAAATGTGCTTTTTTTAAAGAAAATTGCCATTATAAAACACACAAACACCTCCTGGGGGTGGGACAGAACTACAACAGGGGCCTTGCATAACAAACAGAAACAGTGTAACCTCATCACTTTTATCCTCTAATTAGTCTGAAATTAAAAGAAAAAGGAAATTGCCATTAATAATGATTTTAAATTTTTGTTGCAGCTAGAACGAGTGAATCTGTCTGCAGCTCAGACGCTGAGAGCCGCCTTCATTAAGGTGAGGGACTGGTGATTTATCATGATCAAAGTGTGAGTTATGAATCTGCACACCGTGTGAGAGTCACACCAGCTTTCATTAGAAAAACCTTTTTAGTCTTCTTATGCCTGTTTCAGGGAACTCTGTAAATCTTTAAACGCCTCCCAAGGTGAACTGGACCTAGTGCTGTCTCCTCAGCATCCATCTTTTCATCACTTTGTGCTTTTGCAACTGATTTCTTCAGAGTGTTATCTCTTTAGCTTTAGATTCTATTTTTGAATTTTTTAAATTATTTAACTTGTTAAAAACTTAATTTGTGAAATTATAACTTGAAAAGGTGTTCTTCATAGTATTTAATTATAGAACATGAGTATAAAAGATCAGTGATTTTGAATGGGAAAGTAACACCTCCAGTTACGATGGAGTAAGGACACTTACGCACAGCTCATTCACCCACGGGGGAGTCTTCTGTGTCTGCAGCCCATAGCTGTTCTGCTCCTGCCTTGTCACTGGCCACGTGGTGCTGTTGAGCACATAAGATGACCAGTTCAGATTAAGGTGTGTTCAAAATAAAAAAATGTGTTCAAAGTAGAGGAATATAAAGAAAGTAAAATATCTCTAATATGTGTATGTATTTTATACTGATTCCTACTGAAATGACATTTTGAATGTACTATTAAGATCGTTGTACCTGTTTTTCTTTTCTTGTTTTTTTTAAATTTTTTTAAATGTGACCACTAGAAAACTTGAAATTACAAAGATGTCTCATACATTGGTCGTTACAAAAGTTTTAAGATACACAAAAATCAAGAATTATAAAATCTTCAAGGATGGAAGCCAATGAAGCCCTCCCAGCAATACCAGTAAGCCGAGCAGGTTGAAACTTGCAGGGATGAAGCAGCAAGGAAGCTGTCAACTATGTGTCTTGGAAGGGAAATAATGGACCGTAATAGTCTGTCTCAAAACTTTTATAGTGACCCACATATAGTGACCCATATATTTCTATTGGATAGTTCTACTCTAGAGACTTAGTGGGCATATGCTTTAATGCAAACCTTTATCTGGCCCCCCACAAAACAACATACAAGTATGTAAAGTACCCAAAACTTTAATTCTTACTTTTTTGTGTATCCCCATTAATAGCTTTTACAGCTTATTTTTCAAATAAAGTGTTTTACTATGTAAATTTGGAATAAATTTATAGTGAAGTTTCTTTGGAATTGAAACTATAAATCTAGTCAGCTTGATTTCTTTGTGTGGCATGTAAATTTATTGAAACCACTCTTAACTAGTAGCTCAGATCATGTCTCTAGACATTTTTCTTATATTGCCAGAATTTTTTTGCATCTTTAATATCCTCTGATTCGGTGTGTTAGCATATGCATATTTACTAGTTCATTAAAATACATCCTACAAAATGATTGACTTCATGAAGAAAATTAATGAAGCAGTACCGTGATCAGTATTTTGTCGTTGTTTTCTTCTTTGAGTATCAGTTTGGTTTTGGAATGGCATATTTGGTCAGTAAGAAGAAAGGACAGTGACTAACTTAAGCACATTTGTGGCCAAAGAAAAGAAAAAGTGATCTCTGCACAATACAGTATTTATGAAGCAAAAATCAGTTTTTCGGTTTTCCTAATACTAAGAACAGAGATAAATTTATCTGCAGGAGTAGATAGGAGTAGATGACATCTTCATTGACATTCACAAAAGAAATAAAATAATGAATTTCATAAGGTTTGTTCTGTAACATCCTAGCATTTAAGCTGATTATTTAACATTGAATTATGTGACTATGATCGTTTTGCTTTGATTCATGCATAAATCCTATCCACAGCACTGATTCTTAATTGAGGGTAGTGGAAGTTATTTTGGAGGAAAATAAATTAACCAATTTTGTATTAATTTATTTTCAATTATCAAATTTAATTTATTAAATTTCAAGTAAAAATGGAGAAGTATAGGTGTTAAAAAGGGGAAGATGTTTGTGTTTTGTTCTCTTATGTTTCTTTTTAACCTGTAATCTTTTTGAAAAAGATGAATAAAGCCTTACAAGTTAGAAAATCTTTTAGATCCATGTTTTCAGTTCTTGGTCCCCAGCAATAGTAATTTTTATTAAACTTATTATTATTTGGAGAAAAAGAAGATTAAAGTACTTTTGCTCAAGATAAAATAATACTATTGAGTATTATGTTTTAACATAGACCCTTAAACATCATGGGGGTTAGGTGTGCCAACCCCTCAGCAGTCAAAAATTGGGAATATAGGCTTGGCGCCTGGGGGCTCAAGCGGCTAAGTCACCAGCCACATACACCGAGCTGGCGGGTTCGAATCCAGCCCGGTCCACCAAACTACAATGATGGCTGCAACAACAAAAAAAATATACTCCGGGCATTGTGGCGGGCGCCTGTGGTCCCAGCTACTTGGTAGGCTGAGGCAGGAGAATCACTTGAGCCCAGGAGTTGGAGGTTGCTGTGAGCTGTGATGGCACAGCACTCTATCCAGGGTGACAGCCTGAGACTCTGTCTCAAAAAAAAAAAAAAAAAAGTGGAATATAACTCTTGATTCCCCAAAAACTTTACTATTAAAAGCCTATTATTGACCAGACTCTTTACCAGTAACATAAACAATATGTATTTTACATGTTGTATGTATATATGCTGTATTTGTATCATAAAGTAAGTTAGAGAATAGAAAATGTTATTAAGAAAATCACAAGGAAGAGAAAATAGATTTCCTATTCCTTAAGTGGAGTGAGCAATATAAAGATTGTCACCGATGCTGTCTTGTCATTAAGTAGGCTGAGGAGGGGAGAGGATGAGGACAAGCGGAACAGGTGAAAGGCAGGCAGGTGGGGCAAGCTCGCTTGCTGTAACTTTGTGGAAATACATCATGGTTTCTGACTTTTTGCTTTTTCATTTTTCAAAAAATATTTCTATATGGTACCAGTCCATGTTCCACTATTCGCTTCAGTTTGTCGGTATCATAGAAGGGTCCATGTGGTAAAGTCAGTCAGTCGGTCTGGTGTGAGCGGAGGTCTTGGACCAGGGTGTCCAGTGTCACTTTGCTCCCTGCTGCTCATATGTCTTCTGGCCATGGGGGACTGGTCTGGAGGCGCTCACCTGCACCAGCTCGTCTTTTGACCAATTCCCTGATGGGGCCTGTCAGCTCTGGATTTCCCCAGGACCCCTGTCCTGAAGCCACGGCCTTTTAATACATCCACAACCTCTTTTTAGTCTCCTTGATTGGGTCCGTTACTCGGTATAGATCCCATAGAGTCGTGTACAGCATCCGGGCACAGTTTTCATCAGCCGGAATTTATTGTTTCAAGCTTGATGGCTTTGTGGTGTTTCCTATAACAGTGAGTGGCGTCTTCAATGATGTAATCTCTGTACATGCCCATCATCTCTTAGGATTCTCTTTCAGAGTGCTGACACTTCCCCCCCCGGCCCCCGCCCCGAGCACTGTGTGTAACACGCACCTTGAGCTTTAAAGAACCTTAGGATCTAAAATCTCCATTGGAGATGTATTGGGGGGGCAAAGCGATGACTTCAGCATCTTTGGTGGTGACCTCCTAAGGTTCTATGTGGCTGGGAGCTTTGCACTGTCAAATTTCGAAAGAACTTCAGAAAGCAGACTTCTACTGGCAAGGTTCTTCCTTATTTCAGACATCCATAGAACCAGTCCAGAAAAAGAGTTCTTGTTGTACAGCTGAAAGACTGGCCGCTAGTGTTTGTTCACCTTCCCCATGAAGGCGCGAGGCTTGGCAGCTTTGTTGGTGAGGGTGTCCTGCTCAGACACCTGACTGCTGTGTGCAGAATGGCTGCCTATCCCTGTTGCTTTAAATCCTGTGGTCACTTCTCTTTATTGGTAATAAATGTCCTTTGTGTGCCCCAGAATAGTGGCATGAAAAACCTATCCAGGCAGATATCCTTTCTTTTAAGTGGTTTTCTTCATAGTATATGGGAACTCATCTGCTATCTCTTGGTCGATGGCAGCTGTTTCTCCTATTATCTTGATATTTTTAAAGTTAAACCTCTGTGTAAAACGATCAAACCATCCTTTGCTGGCATAAAATTCTCCAGCTTTGGATCCATCATCTTCCTTTTGCTTTAAGTTGTCATATAATGACTTGACTTTTTAAAAAATCATGTTAAAGCCTATGGTATGCCTTTTTTACAGAAATCTGGCACCCACATAAAAGCTGCATTTTCAATATGAGGTAAAAAGGAATTTTGCATAATGTACAATGTTTTTGTGTCTACTGGTGTGGCTACAGGGGCAGCTTTATGTTTTCCTTTTCTGTTTTATACTGGTGATTACACTGGATTTATTTGTCTTGAAATGAAGGGCAACTGATCTGTATTACACATCAAGCATCAGCTTTTCCTTATAGTGTCATGACTTTGCTTCTTAGGTGCACTTCAGCCTCACTAGTGGCATTTCACAAGGGTCTCATGGTGTTATTCAAGGTTCACAATATAACACCAAACATAATGAAATATATGCGAGGCTGAGAGATTACTTTTTACTGAAGAGCTGAAGTGGTCATCATGTGGCTGTGTTGAGCTGTAAAGTCCCGCAGCATTTTAAGTGTAAAATTGGTAACACTTGAGCTCACCACAATAGCAACTTTACATATGCAGTATTGACTACAGTTAATTTTATGCATTTATGGTTTAATACTACATCTCTCTATTTGTTTATATTTCTCCTACAAATGGTGCCATATGTAAGCCATAAATATATATGTGTGTTTTGATAAATTTTAACTTTTATAATAGATTTGTGTATACTTTATGGCATTGAGTGATAAAATTGACTAGTATCTACATAATTTTATGCATTCATGACAACTTTTTAATGTTTTTAATATTTTTAGTCTATGAGCTTTGCAAGTTTTTCAAATTATCACAAATCCCTAACATTTATTAAATATAAATACATTTGTATTTTAAATAGAAATCTGCATATAAGTATATTCATACTGTTCAAACCTCTATAGTTAAAGGGTCAACAGTATTCCTTTTGATTTCCCCATCCCTTTCCCCTCTGAGAAGTTCTGATGGGCTGTCCCGTCTCCCTTACCCCTCTGAGCGGTTCTGATAGGCTGTCCCGTCTCCCTTACCCCTCTGAGAGGCTCTGATAGGCTGTCCCTTCTCTAGGGTTGAGCGATTGTATTGCCCTATGGGATATTTTTCTCTCTCAGCTGGATTCTTTCCAAACATTGGACACCAAGCAAGTTCAGGGTGTATTCTGAAGGAAACCCTAGAGCTGTCCACAGTTACAGAGTCTGTGATTTAAGAGCACATCTGTCAGCCTAAGTCATTGGGCAAATTTAAGCATTTAAAGTAAGAACCAGGATTTCAGTCCGACGATACTAACACTCCTCTTCGCAAACAGTGTCCGAGGCACCCTGAAGCCCATAGCAGACTTGGAGCGTCCTGAGACCTTTAAAGACTGGGCCGAGCACAGTGACACCTGCCATGCGTTAGGGCCTGAACTGCTGGGCTCGACTCAGTGTGCACATGACGGGATCACATTCCTGTCAGTGACGTCCTCTGTGGAGCGGGACTTCTAGCATCTGTGGGGATAAGAAGGACGCCCCACAGCCAGCCACAGTGCACGGGGACAGGAGAGTGGCAGGGGACAGGCTAAGTGTGATGGGTGAGAAAAGGCATGCAGTTCCCAGTAGGCAGCCGTGGGTATTTAAGAATGAAATAAAATATTTGTCTTTTGTTTTAGGATGTATATTTTTAAGGCTAAGATGTTAGGAAATAGGACTTGCTAAGTTTTTGGACCTAACTACTTGAACAGCACTGTTTAGTTTGTCTTTTGGGCATTGTGAGCTGAGGAAGTTGGGGACCTCTCTGAGACTTCTGTAATGCTCTCACCTTGGCATTTGGAGGCCCCAGACTCCCAAATGGTTGTTGAAACTTTGTTTTCAAATTTTCTGCATTTAATTCTTTCAGTGCCTTATTATAAATCTGCTGGAGATTCCTCTGCCATTCCTTTCAAGCATATATAATGCGCCCATCCCTTAAGATAATTTGGTGCCTAGGAAGAGTGAATGCTGCTTACAGAAGGAAGATTAGCCACTGTGACCAAACAGAACTTTGTGTGTAATTTTGTGGCAGTTCACTAAATTAGTAGTATAAAACACATCTTAAGCCATATTTGTACACAATTTCGGCTAAAGGCAACTCCTTTTTTAAAAATGGATTCTATCTTGAATTTATCCAAGGGAAGAAAAGTCAAAGCAGGCTGTAAAAGAAATGAGATCTGCTCACATACTCTTTATTGTTATTAATCTTATATCAAAATGATTTTCCTGAATAGCTTTGGCAGCAGTTAAAATTATCTCAAGATTGAGATAAATGTGTGTATTTTCTTTTCTCCTTTCATTCCATACCCTTTCAGTTTTTGATACTGGAGATTTAATGGGAAACAAGATGTTATAAAGGAAAGCAGGATAGGAACAGAAGAAAACTGTATCCGCAGTGCCAGCAGAGAAGAAGCAGGTTAAGCGCACCTGACACAGAAGGAAGCAAAAATACTGCCATCCGATTAAGACCACAAATGGTCTCTGTCTGCTGTTTAATGTCAGCAAAAATGAAATCATCAGCGTGATGACAAAAGTGTCAGGCATTGTAAGGGTATCAAACCAAGTGTGATTACAGAATTCTAAAGAATAACAAAGGGCAAAATTACTGGGGAAAATTAAAATCTGAAAATGAACTTTGATAAACTTGGAAACTTAAACCCTGCTCAGTTGAAATGGCTAGACGATGTTAGTGCCCGAGGGAGTCTAAGTATCAGAACCAATGCAAACTCATTTACAAAATGGCTCAGGAGTTAGCAAAAGGATTACTGACATTTTGAAACCAATGTAGGAATTAGTCTTACTACAAAAATAAAATAGGAATTGAAAGTCATTTGTGGGAAAAATAGTTGAGAGATTATTACAGTTTCAGTAAAACCTGAAAAGAAACTCTATTTTTGTTTTGTTTTGTTTTGATTTTCTGATATTTTGTTAGTTTAAATGCAAAGAATCTGCAAAATACTGCTAAGATGAGTTATTGGTCCATCCTTAAGTTGATGTATTAACTAATTCAGAAAGCCCCAAATTTTCAATATATTTAAACTAATGATAAAGAGTAATTGATGGATTACCAAAATATTGACAGATTGCCAAAATATATACCGCCTTTATCTTGAGTATTTTATGTTCCAGTGAAAAATGGAATCATGGTCATAGTAAAAAGTTACTAATGCATAGGCTCTAACAAAATCTTAGAGAATGCCATCACTGCATTCTCCCTGCCATTCACCTGCTTTAGTTTGCAGAGATTTCTGCCCTTGTAAGTTATTGGTTTAAGAAGTTCCCACAGGTATAAACAATTAAATTTTGGTTTTAAATACTGATTCCAAATCTATATTTCAAAACTAGTTTTCTCTTTCTTATAGGCTGAAAAAGAAAATCCAGGTCTGACACAGGACATCATTATGAAAATTTTAGAGAAAAAAAGCGTAGAAATTAACTTCACAGAATCCCTTCTTCGTATGGCAGCTGATGATGTAGAAGGTATTAGAAAGAACCTTGCTTAGTGTTACAGTTGTTGAAAAGCACTTTTTATAAATCACTATTTGACAAAAAAACTTCTTCTCTCCTTTTCTCCCTTCCCTCGTCCCTGATGTCACCTGATGATAGTGGAAGCAAATTCATATACAATTGAAAAATAGTTCCTCTTGCTTTTTATTTGTGAGATTTAATTACTTGAAGGGAAAGAGTTGTTTATGCTACGTGCTTTCATGTTTTCCCTGTTTATAAGATGTTTTGTGAGTTCCATTTTCACTAAAAGGTAAGCCGTATTGGAATGGTTATTTTATTTGGTGCTAAACAGTTTGTAAGTAATGAGTTTTTTGTTTGTTTTTCAAAATTTAGAGTAGCATCTTTTTTTTTTTTTTTTTAAGCACAGAAATAGGAGGACAGTATAATCATCCCTTTTGCTTTTCTTCATTTTGGCTTTTTAAAAGTAAAAATGGATTTTATTTAAGTTTGGTGCCAATTTTCCCACTAGTTTAGTAAAGTGTAGATATATAATCTCCTGTGTTGTTGGGAGAAAACAAAAAGTAGACATTTTAACTGATTTCCTGATTTATAAGAAAGCCCTCATTATTTAGACCCCAAAATTTGCAGTCTGTTGAGCGTGACGTATCCGTGATTGGGCAGAGTTGGAACACTTCCATGTCTCCAGTGAGCTAAGCCTGCCACGTCTCACTGAACCTCTTTTCCAAAAATTGGAACCTCAATTCCAAAGTTGCAGTTCTCTGATCGTAACCTTTATGCGGCTCCAGGTGGTGGCTTTGTTGCTAGATGAGATTTCAAGAATGTGTTAAAGATTTTATTAGATTATTTAGGGTTTTCATGTAATGAACAGTTGTGTATTCATATAGGGGTTTTAAATTACTGACCCAGATATATATTGCCTTTGCTTTAGTTAATAGCATCATTAGCTAATGTGAAATGTCTCTTCAGAGGACTGATGAACTTGATTAAGCCTCCCTTTTTAATCTCTTCATTTATTTTATTTTTAAAATTTCATGGGATTTCCATTTACCCCAAATTGAGACTATTTCGTCTTTCGTCTTCTGATATTTTACTCTGAGAGAAACCTGTTGTTATTGCTGGACTGTCAAGTGCTACAAAGTCTGTTCTGCACCCTGGTATTTCCTAGTTTCTCTGGCCTTTCTTTACCCCCACCTGCCTTTGACCAACATGGGGAATTCTTAGATAGGAAGTTGGCAGAGAGTTTCATGATGTTTTTCATTGTGTGTTCATCAGAGTATATGATTGAACGACCAGAGCCAGAATTCCAAGATCTAAATGAAAAGGCACGAGCCCTTAAACAGATTCTCAGCAGGATCCCAGATGAGATCAGCGACAGGGTGAGGTTTCTGCAGACAATCAAGTAAGTGTAAAAGTACTTCAAAGGAACTGCTCCTCTAGGTGTTGTAATTTTGTATGACGTTAATATTAAGTTAAAATGTTAATTCGAAATACAATTTGATAGTTTTAAATGATGCATTTTATTATCAACTTCTAACCTCTTGGCATTTGGTTTCAGAATACAGTAACTTTTTGAGAATGTTTTATTTAAAAACTGAATGAAATGTATATAACCTGGAATGGAGTTTGAATTCCATAAATAATGGAAAATATAAATGTCAAATTAAAATGAGTAGAGAAATTGCATAAATCCTAGGGATTGACAATAGGAAATAGCAAAGTTATTCTGTTTCAGAAATGGCACAAGTCATGAGGATGAGTAATGTGTAGCCTTTTCTTATTTTCACTAAATCGTGGACCTTCGGCAATGCAGGTGAAATAGGACCAGGGAGGCTGGCTGGGTCCTGTCCCCCAGACACCGCCTTCTGTATGTACGGATATTCCAAAACTAGAAATATGCAAAACTTGAAATACTTATAGACTGATGTATTTCAGATAAGGGATACTCAACCTTTATTGGTAAAATAAACATGGTTCAACCTATAAAAGGTAAAATTGTCATCGATCTAAAATGTGGTTGTTTAGACAGTTTATTTCTGAATGTTCAAATAATTTAATCAGTTTTCCTTGGCGTTGATAATATTTGCTGATGAGCAACACTGCATTTCTATGAAGATTTGATATTTAGAATAGTATTACAGCAGATTTTTCTTCATATTACTGTAGTAGAGGTCGGAATCTCCTTAACAGTCATTCATAAAAAACTTACTGAGTGCTGAGCACAGTCGAAGTCACATTGCATCACTTAGATTGTGTGCTCAGCCCTGTCACAGAGCGGAGGAGGAGGTGAGGCAGCTGTCCTTCCATCACACAGCTGGATCTAAACCTAGGCATTTGGAGCCCAGTGTGTTTTCTGCTGCTTCGTAATCAAAGATTCATACTGTTGATCTAACCTGGTGATTGAAAAACAAGTTTTTAAAAAATATGTTTTCTTTTTAATTATTCTAGGTATGTGAAAGCTGTATGTATTTGCAGGGTGCATGTGATGTTTTGATACAGACATACAGTGTTTATCAATCAAATCAGAGTAATTGGGGTGTCCACCACCCAACGTGTTTATCATGTTTTTGTGTTAGGAACATTCTAGTTCAACTCCTTTAGTTATTTTAAAGTGTACTGTAACTTACTGTTGACTAAAGCCACTTTGTTATATTATCAAGGATTGTTCATTCTATCAGACTACACTTTTGTACCCATGGACCATCCTCATTTATTTCTCTCCTCCTTACTACCCTTCCTGGCCTCTGGTAACTTTCATTCATCATTCTGTCTCCATGAGATCAACTGTCGTGATAATTAGCTCCAACATGTGAGATTTGTCTTTCTATACTTGGCTTATTTCACTGTTTCCACTTCCATTCATATTGTTGCAAGTGGCAGGATGTCGTTCTTCTATGCTACGTAACAGTCCGTATGTGTGTGTACAACCGTTTCTTCGTCCGTTCCTCCATTGACTGAGGTTAGTTCTGGATCTCAGCCGCAGGTGCTGCAGTGAGCGTGGAGTGTGGACTCCTCGCCATCCGCATCTCCTTCCTCTGGGTAACTGGGCAGAGGGACGCTCAGTCACACCTTAGCTCTTTGAGCTTTTTGAAGAACTTTCATGGTTGTTGCACTGATTTATATTCCCGCCAGTAATGTATAGGGGTTCCCTACATCCTCACAGCATTTGTTATGGCCCGTTTTTTTTTTTTTTTGGTAGAGACAGAGTCTCACTCTTTCGCCCTCAGTAGGGTGCCGTGGTGTCACACAGCTCACAGCAACCTCCAACTCCTGGGCTTAGGCGATTCTCTTGCCTCAGCCTCCCGGGTAGCTGGGACTACAGGCACCCGCCACAACGCCCAGCTATTTTTCTGTTTTGCAGTTCGGCTGAGGCTGGGTTTGAACCCACCACCCTTGGTTTATGGGGCTGGCACCCTACTTGCTGAGCCACAGGCACCGCCCTGGCCCATTTTTTATAATAGCCATTTTCATGGGTGAGATGATGATGTCTCACTGCAGTTTGATCTGCGAGTGTCCAGTGACTAACGATGTTGAGCATTTTTTCATATATTTATTGGCTCTTTTTGTATCTTTTGAGAAATATCTATACACATCTTTTGCCCATTTTGTAGTCAGAATATTTGATTTTTTTCCTATCATGTTGTTGAAGCTCCTTTATATATTCTTGTTAATAATCCTTTGTCAGACAGGTAGTTTGCAAATACTTTCTCCCTTTCTGTGAGTCGTCTCTTTACTTTGCTGATTGTTTCCTCAGTTTTAGCTTGATGTGATCCCATTTGTTTAATTTTGCTTTGGTTGTCTGAGCTCTGGGAGTGCTGCTCAATTAATCATTGCCCAGACCAGCGTCCTGAAGTTTTGCCCCAATGTTAAAAAAAGAGTTTTTGCTGTTTGAAGGAAATATGGCAGAATGGCAGAGGACATCTTACACAGAATGCCCTTACGTAAGAGGGATAACAGCGTTTTGTTTGAAGTGAGGGTAGAAATGGCAGGCCCAGAGCCCTCCATCTTGTAATTTTTTTGGTTGTTTGCAGTTTTGGCTGGGGCTGGGTTTGAACACGCCACGTCGGGTATTTGGGGCTGGTGCCCTACTCTTTTGAGCCACAGGCACCTCCCTCCATCCTGTAATTTTGACAGCTTTTTTCTCCCTCTGGTGTTGATGAGACATCTTTGGTAAACCCTTTGTGAGTCTAGGAAGATGCAGTTTGCAAACCACATTATTAACAGGTCCATTTTAGGGAGTTGTACTTGAAAGTCATGTTCATTGTCATCACCAGCCTCTATTAGGGTCTCACTTCAGTTGGGTGTGGGTAGTAATGTTTCAGTTCTTTTTTTTAATTCAGCACAATTGAGTTAGGAGTAATGGCAGTGAAGGTTTTTTTCCTAAACCATTGTAGGGGGGATAATTTGCCCTAGTAAGTAGTTAATATATATATTATTTCTGAGACTGAAATTCAACCACATGCAACTAGTGTAGATGGCTCAAGTTATAATTATTCGTATTGCTGTAATGTGTATTGATACATTTTGACATATGTTATCACTGTGAATTGGAAAAATTAGTGGGCACAATTCCACTAAAATAGAAAATGTCTCATACTTCATGTTGTGCAGTTAATATTTCTCTTTAATATATTTTACTTCATTAACATTTTATCCGTTTATTTTAGCAACATTATTCAGTAAGCGTATATGGAAGACCTACCACACTAAATAGGTGATGCTGTAGGTTGTATTAAATAGTAAGCAGGTTCCTTGCAACTAATAAATATTCAGGAATTTTTGAATATAGTAGCAGACCTAGGTTGGAACCGTCACTCCAGCATGGAGCAGTGTGACTCCTGGGTATATGTTGCTAGCGCCCAGCATTCTCATTTCTGCCTCTGAAAATGAGGGTGACAAGATGTGAGTGTCAAAAGTGATGTTCATGAAGCACATGGCAGGAGGCCTGGCGTACACTCGAGGGCACAGGCTGACACCATGAAGTGCGGGTTTTCCCACCTTGTCTGTCTGGTGTTGATTAGGAAAAATGACCCAGCAAACAAGCAATTTTTAAAAGTCCTCTTGATTAATGAATGTTTTTTTTTTTTTTGGCCAGGGCTGGGTTTGAACCTGCCACCAGCATATGGGGCCGGCACCCCACTCCTTTAAGCCACAGGTGCTGCACTAATGAATGGTTTTTTGATGGCATTTGATCTTGTACAAATATTTTATGAAATTAATTTGTAGGTTTTCTTTAAGTCTGATACATTCCTGATGGATAACAAATAGTGACTTAACAGCCATGCAGTTCCCTATTTACTCTCTGTAATTTGCATTTGCATTTGCTTTTTCTTGGGCTATTTGTTTCACATGAGGAGCGTTGGTGATGGCTCCAGAACGGATTGCTCAGAGCTGTCCAGTCTGCAGCAGACTGAGCGCACAGTAGGGCGAGTGGCTAAGCAGAAGCTCTGCTTGCCATGGCTCCCCTCCGCCTGACGCCTCTGTCTGTCAGTGTGAGCGTTTCTCAGGAGTTGCTATAAAGAGCTTCAGATTCCTAAATTCTTTTCCATTGCCCTTATACTGTCTGTCTTTGACCACAGAGTTCCTCAGTTGAACAGCATCGTTATGTGAGTTATTTACCTTCAA
Organism: Arctocebus calabarensis; assembly: GCA_963573935.1. Taxonomy (NCBI): domain Eukaryota; kingdom Metazoa; phylum Chordata; class Mammalia; order Primates; family Lorisidae; genus Arctocebus; species Arctocebus calabarensis. Next base: position 16,245 of record CAUYON010101135.1, on the reverse strand, counting down.
GTCCTCTCAGTTCTTTGTATGATTAATTGTGTGTAGTAATTTTTTGTGCTGGTACTTTTTTTGTAGGAACAAATTACTAATATAATTTAGCTTCCCTAATACAAACTTTGGTGCCATAAATGAAAATGCTTTTCTGTGTACGTACAGATAACATATTTGGCACAAATAGCTGCAGATTTTCAGGGGGACATTCTAAAGCAATTTCGCAGGTCAGACCTGACTCACTAGCAGAGTCACTCGGGGTCACCCCTTTAGGCCACAGACAGATTTTCAGTATTGGTCAGCAGGTGTGAGGGCCCAGCGTCCCCACTCTCTTCCCTGTTGCCCTTTCTGTCCTTTTCCTCCTGTGACCTCTGACCTGCATGTGGAAGCTGCGTTCATTGTTGTAGTTAGTCTTTAAGGCACATTTTCATATTCTCCTGTTACCAGAATATTAAAATATGCTACTAAGTGAGACCATGTATAAACAACTATCTGATCATTGTGTAATTTTCTTCATTATACTTCATTTTAAATTGTTCCATTGTGGATTTGGAAAACCTTGCATGTTTACATTTGACAATTTTTATTTGTTGGAATTGTAGTTTTTCTCAGGTAATAGGATGTTCATATGATACCATGTTATTAAAAGTGGTATATTTTGTCCATCACAGCAGTACAGAGAAATCCTATTTGCTTAAAACCATAAATTGAAAGCAACAGTTATATAATTTCAAACTGCTATTACTCAAGGCAAAAAATGGCATACTTGTGTAAAATTTATTATCCTCCTTGAATTTGTAATATTTTAATGCTTCAGCCTAATACCAAAGTTTGACATACAAGAGGTAATAAGTATTTATTGAAATATTTAATAAACATATCATTATTACTTCAGAATAGCCTAAAATACTTTTTTATACTAAAATCTTATATGCCTTTAATTTCTAGAATTTCTATAATGGAGAATTTCCATATACTTATTCATACACAATACCCTGGGAAACAAACCCACATACACAGAAACCTGGAGCTTTCTTTTTTTTCTTTCTTGAAATAAAGTTAAGCTAAAGTGTTTTAGAATGAAATATCTGAAATCTGATATTTGTAATTTTAAAAATCAGTAACAAAATGTAAAAATAATATTTAAAAGTAAATATTTGTAATGGTCTAGATATACATCTTGTTTAAATTCCTGTCTTCATTCTTGCACTGCATTTGAATGACAAAAGCTTTTGTGGTGACTGAGAATGGATGTGAAAAAGAGAAGACTTGGCTTAGAGATTATGAGGCTGTTTGAGAATGCAGAGTTACATGAAGTTAAGTTTGACAGGAAAAAAATCGTTATGAAGTTAGAATGTGGAAATTGAAAAGGCTATAGATACAAAAGACAAGAAAGGTTTAGAAAATGTGGTGCATGGGTAGGACAAATGGTCAGCTCCAGTGAGAATTACTGACTTCTCTCTTTGTATAAAGGGAAGGACAGTGCTGCTACATACATAGTCAAGGGGTGATTGCAGAAGGGTTCAGGTAGAGTCAGGGATTCTGAGATTGTCTCTTCCAATAATTTAAATGTAGTTTACTTTAGGAAGTAGTGACAGGCAGCAAAGGTTTGGAAGAGGAAGATATTTGTTTGCTAGATGAAAAGTGGAGGTGTCTGAGAGAAGCATTCTGAGAAGGGATATTTCCCCTGAGGAGGAAATGTTTCATGTTAAACATTAAAACTGTTAGGTATCTGACATGTGATACTGTTAAATACAGAAGTGTGTTCTATGTAATGTAAAAGTTCATAGAGGTAGTCATTGACTAATTGTTCAAATAACAAAAGTGGAGACGATGATAGCTTGACTTCAGCTACATTAGCCAGAGAAAAGGAAAACCAAAAAAAAAAAAAAAAAAACCCAGACATTACCCTTCTATAGATGTGAGCACTGAATGCTGAGTGAGACGTGACGGGGTCTGGTGAGCAGGTCGCAGGTCAGGGTCATGGGGCAAGCTCAGTAAAACCTACTCCAGAGCTGGGCCCTGCATGAAGTATGCAGAGGGTGAGTCAGCGGATTGTGATTAGAATTCTCAAAGTACATGTATACAAATTTCTTTGAAATGTAGATGATGTTAAAGATGCTTTTTGTCCTTTTCCCACAGGGATATAGCTAGTGCAATAAAGGAACTTCTTGATACAGTGAATAATGTCTTTAAGAAATACCAGTACCAGAACCGCAGGGTAAGTTCAGTGGAAGTCTTGCTGGTCGCCACCCTCAGTGTTGGTTTGATTATGAGAAACAGTTTTGTGTCATGAATCACTGGGTTTATCCTTGAATTTAAATATGCTGTTTGCTGGGTTAAAATACTCAAAAATGCTTATTTGTAATGTAAAGTGCGCCCTTTATTATGTACAATCTTCTGTCTTTGACTTTGGTTTTTGTTATTGCTCTTAGTATTTTCTTCTCATTTTTTTTTGTGTATGTAGGCACTTGAACACCAAAAGAAAGAATTTGTAAAGTACTCCAAAAGTTTCAGTGATACTCTGAAAACATATTTTAAAGATGGCAAGTAAGTACTGTCATTTGTCCTTTTCCTAAAAAATTAACTAGATCATGTGTTTTATATGATAATGAAATCATAGACGCAAGCTCTTTCACCAACTCCTGTTAGTATGCAGGTGACTGAGAGCAAAGGCAGTCCATTAAAAATAGAAAATCAGTGATTGCTGAGTCCACCCAAACTTATGTAGAGCAGGAGTTGTCCCGCTTTCTCTGAAAGGTTCCAGATGGAAATAGTTTAGAATAGATGGTCCTGTCACCACCACTCGCTGGCCTGTGCTGTTGCTACACCAAAGTGAGGAGGTGGGTTGTGTTCTAACAAAGCTTCATGTAAACTGAAACTTGAATTTGGTATAAAATATTCAGCTGTCACAAATATCTTTTTAACTGTATTATTATTTACCATTTAAAAACAAAAGTATTTTTAGTTTACTGGCCTCTTTTACCCACTTCTGAAGTTGGTTCTCAAACTTTAATAGCTTCAAAATACACCTGGAGGGCTTGTTAAAGCATAAATTGCAAATTGCTTTAGGGGCCCCACTTCAGAATTTCTAATTTTGTTGATCTGCGGTGGGGTCAAGAATTTGTATTTCTTGGCAGTTTTTGAACGATCTTGGTGCTGCAGGTCAGTCGGTGTTAGGTCTGACCAGCGCTCCTCAGGTCTGTCTGCGCCTCAGACTCACCTGGGGTGAGTTTTTAAAAATCTCCTTGCCTAGGCCCCTTCTGCTCAGATTCTGATTCAGTTGGCCTAGACCAGAGTTAGTGGTTTAGATGTTTTGTGAAAGTGCTCCAGGTACTTTTAAAGTGCTGTGAATTTTGATCCACTATCCTCAAAGGACAGAGAATTAAATTGGCTTTCACAGTGTTATTCTGTAAAATAGGAAGTACACTAAAAATACAAGCTGGACATTATTTTAAATTTACATCCATCTGGTTTCAGAACACTGCAGAAAAGGTATTTTATGTATTTTTCTATACACATACACATATAATATATAAACTGAGGCAGAGGACATGTTTTTTGTAGTATTGTGTAATATAGTAGTGTTTAAACTCAGAACAATAATCTAAATAGAAGATTCAGACATCCTGTTCCACCACTTAACTTTTGAAGTCCTTATATATAGGTCCTATCATTACAATATTATTATAATAATATTTAAAAAATAATAACACATTAGATGAGGTTCTGTTAATTTTAGGTATCTTTTCCAACTGTTCAAACAGGTTGAAATATTACATGTATTAGTAAAGATTTTTTTTTTTTTTTTGTAGAGATAGAGTCTCACTTTATCGCCCTGGGTAGAGTGCCGTGGCGTCACACTGCTCACAGCAACCTCCAGCTCTTGGGCTTGAGCGATTCTCTTGCCTCAGCCTCCCTAGTAGCTGGGACTACAGGTGCCCACCACAGCGCCCGGCTATTTTTTTGTTTTTGCAGTTCGGCCGAGGCTGGGCTTGAACCCGCCACCTTCGGTATATGGGGCCGGCGCCCTACTCGCTGAGCCACAGGAGCCGCCCAGGAATTCTTTATATATTCTGAATATTAAGTTTTTGTCAGATTTATGATTTACAAATATTTTCTCACATTCTGTAGGTTGCTTTTTTACTCCGCTAATAGTGTCCTTAGACATACTAAGTTTTTAGGATGGATTAGGTGGCTCACGCCTGTAATCCTAGCACTCTGGGAGGTCAAGGCACTCAGTAGACTGCTTGAGCTCAGGAGTTCAAGACCAGTCTGAGCAAAGTGAGACCCTCTACTAAAAATAGAAAAACTAGCCAGGTGTATTGGTAGGCACGTGTAATCCCTGCTACTTGGGAAGCTGAGAGAAGAGGATCCGTTGAGCTCAAGAGTTTGAGGTATCTAAGAGCTATGATGCCATGGCACTATACCTATCGTGACTGAGCAAGACCCACCAAAAAAAAAAAAAAAAAAAAAAACTAAGTTTTTAATTTTAATAAAGTCCATTTATCTACTTTTTTCTTTTGTTGCCTATGCTTTTGGTGTTGTATCCAAGAAATTATTGCTAAATTTAGTGACATTAAAATTTCCCTGTTTTTCCTTCAGAGTTAGGTCTTAGCTCTTGGATCCATTTTGAGTTAATTTTTATGTATTGTATAAGATAAGGATCTGACTTCATTCTTTTGCATGTAGTCATTGTAGCTTTACATTTTTTATTATGTATATTTAAGGTATACTTGTAGCTTTACAGTACATTTTGAAATCCAATGCGTAAGTCCTCCAATTTTGATATTCTTTTTTAAGATTGTTTTTGCACTTTTGGTCCCCTGGAATTCCATATGAATTTTAGGATGGACTTTTCTATATCTACTAAAAATGATGTTGGGATTTTATGTTGAATTTGTATATTATTTTGGTTAGAATTGTCATCTTTACAATATTAAGTCCTCCAACTCATGAACAGGACATGTCTCTCTATTTATTTATTTTTTTAAATTTCTTTCAGCAGAGTTTTGTAGTTTTTAGTGTACAAATCTCCTTGGTTTAATTTATGCCTAAGTATTTTATTCTTAAACAAATTTTAATTTTGGTGAAATATATATATATATATATAAAGTTTACTATCCTAACTATATGTAAGTGTACAGTTTAGTATTAAGGACATTGACATTGTTGTACAACCAATATCTATTTGTCTAGATCTCTTCATCTGGTGAAAACAAACTATATCCATTAAAACAACTCCTCATTTCTCCTCCCCCCAGCATGAGGCAGCTACCTTTCTACTTTCTGTCTCTAAGTATTTCACTATTCCAATTACCTTATAATAAGGGCAACATACAATATTTATCTTTTTTTTTTTTGAGACAGAGCCTCAACCTTTTGCCCTGGGTAGAGTGGTGTGGCATCACAGCTCACAGCAACCTCCAACTCTTGGGCTCAAGCGATTCTCCTGCCTCTGCCTCCCAAGTAGCTGGCGCTACAGGCGCCCGCCACATGCCCAGCTACTTTTTGGTTGCAGCCTTCATTGTTGTTTGGCGGGCGGGGGCTGGATTCAAACCCGCTGGCTCAGGTGTATGTGGCTAGTGCCATAGCTGATTGAGCCACAGGCGCCACGGCTTATCTTTATATATTTATTTTTTTGAGACAGAATCTCACTATGTTGCCCTTGGTAGAGTGCGATGGCATCACAGCTCACAGCAACCTCTAACTCCTGGGCTTAAGCAATTCTCTTGTCTCAGCCTTTTAAGTAGCTGGGACTACAGACGCCTGCCACAACAACCATCTATTTTTTGGTTACAGTTGTCATTGTTTACCAGGTCTGGGCCAGGTTCAAACCTGCCTGACTTGGTGTATATGGCTGGCTCCCTAACCACTGAGCTATAGGCACCAAGCCAATATATCTTTTTGTGATTGGTTTATTTCACTCAGCATAACATTAATAAACCTTGTTCTCAAGGTTTATCTATAGAGCAAATATACTACAATATAGTTATCTTTTTGTGATTGGTTTATTTCACTCAGCATAATAAGGATAAACCTTATTCCCAAGGTTTATCTATGTAGTAGCATGTGTCAGGATTTCCTTGTGTTAAAGCTGAAAAATATTCCATTGTGTATGTATCACATTTTACATCTTTTCCACCCATCAGCAGATACTTGGAGTGTTTTTACTTTTCACCTATTTTGAATAATCCTGCTCTGAGCATGTGTGTACCAATGTATTAGTTTGCTAGGAATACCATAATAAAATGCCTCCATCTGGTTGGCTTAAACAATAGTTATTTATTTTCTCACAGTTCTAGAAGCTAGATGTTCAAAATCAAGGTGCTGATAGGTTTGTTTTTTCCTGAGGTGTCTCTCCTTGGCTTACAGATGGCCAACTTTTCACAGTGTGGCCTTTTCTCTGTATATGCCCTGGTGTCCTTTCCTCCTCTTTTTCTTTTTTGAGACAGAGTCTTGCTGTAGTGTGCTGGTTAGAGTGTAGTGGCATCATCATAGCTCACAGCAACCTCAAACATCTGGGCTCAAGCAGTCCTCCTATCTTAGCCTCCCATGTAGCTGAGACTACAGAATATAATATCACACTTGGTTAATTTTTCTATTTTTAGTAGAGATAGGATCTCTATTTTGCTGAGGCTGGTCTTGAACTCCTGAGTTCAAGCAGTCCTGTTACCTTGGTCTTCCAGAGTGTTAGGATTACAAGTATGAGCCACCATGCCTAGCCTCTTTTTCTTCTTATAAGAATACTAGTCATGTTGGATTAGGTCCCATCTATATGACCTCATTTAACATTAGTTACCTTTTAAAATGTTCTATTTCCAAAAATATTTATATTCTAAGGGATAGTGGGATTATGACTTCAAAATATGACTTTCAGGAGAGGGGCATGATTCAGTCTACAACAATGAATAGCTATGTGAGACTCTGCCTTTAGTTCTTTTGTATTTATACCCAGAAGTGGAATTGCTGGCTCTTATAGTAATTTAGCTTTTATTTTTGAGAAACCAGTATACTGTTACCTATAGCAGCTAGACCATTTTATATTCCCACCATGGCTCACAGTGCTCCAGTTTCTCCGCATCCTTTCCAACACTTGTTATTTTCTGTTCTTTTGATAATAATCATCCTAATGGTTGTATTGTATTTGATTCTTTTTAATAGTGTTGTAAATGAAATTTTCTTTTTTCTTGAATTGTTTATTGCTAATTTACAGAAATATAACTTATTTTTTATGTGTATTGATTTCGCATCCTGCAACTTTGCACAATTTATTCTAACAATTTTTGTGTAGCTTCTTTGGAGTTTTTTATAGTAGAGATAATTTTACTTCTTCCTTTCCAATCTCAATACTTTTTATTTTCTTTTTCTTTCCTGATTACTATGGCTAGTGTTTCCAGTACCATGTTGAATAGAAGTGGCAAAAGAAGGCTCCCTGATCTTAAGGGAAATGAAGCTTGTTTTTTCTATAAAGTAAAATTTTTTCCATGTACAGAGAATAGTTTTGCACATTTGGAATACACTTCTCATTAGCTTGAGTTGAATGAGGAAACACAAGAACTTTTTTTTTTTTTTTGAGATAGAGTCTCACTATGTCACCCTTGGTAGAGTGCTGTGGCATCATAGCTCACAGCAACCTCCAATTCTAGGGCTTAAGTGATTCTCTTGCCTCAGCCTCTCAAGTAGCTGGGACTACAGGCACCTGCCACAATGCCTGGCTATTTTTTGGTTGCAGTTGTCATTGTCGTTTAGCTGGCCCTGGCTGGGTTCAAACTGGCCAGCGTGGCTGTAAGTGCCGGCACCCTATCCATTGAGCTATAGTTGCTGCCCACAAGAACTTTTAAGCACAAGAGCAAAAAGTATGAGATGGAAAAAGTGGGATGAAGCTGATAAGTACAAAAGAGAACATCACCAGGCTTGACAGCTGTTGAAAGGTGGGGTCAAGAACATCCAAGAATAACCCCACCACTAGGAGGCAGTCACTAGCTGTCTTAGGCTGGACCTTGAAAGTATGAGCACTGTTCTGCAAGTTTTTAGCAAGTATAATGGATGTTTGTAGAATATGACAGGTATTTTTATAAAGTAGGAAAAAACGTGAAGTAGAAAATAAGCATAGTTCATAAAATTTTCCTGTATTTTTGTCTTCTTTTATAATGGGCCCATGTAATTTATCATCCATACTTTTAAGACTTAAAGTGGGTGCTAGTAATGATCCTCCCTTCAAAGCAGGTATAAACTGTCCCAACAAAACTGGGACATAGTTATCCTATTCATAGATTTCTTCACATTCATAGATGTCAACTATTGTTTGCATTTGATCTTAGGAATGTTTAGTCATAATGGCATATTAATTTCTGTGAAGAATAAACTATTGAAACAATTTAGAGATAGTAACATAAGGTTGGGAAGTTTAATGTAAGTAGCTTTAGTTCACAAGTTAATATAGATAATAACATTATGAGCAATGTGAAGATCTCTGTCACTGTTACCTCTGCTGTTGCATATAACTAAATTTATGCTCAAAGCTGGACTGCCCTTTAGGCAACTGCCTATTTGATTGAGTCAGAGTAATCTGTAGGGTAATACTTTCCATGATGACTGATGATGAGGTTATAGTTCAATTCTGCTTACTGTTATTTTATGAAAGTTTATAATAGCATCTATGAGCCAGTTGACTTGCCACTATGTAAGTGGATCTATATTCTGTAAGTAGTATGTGTGTCTTTTAGAATAGCCTTTTTCATGAAAAAATGTTATATATAATGCTACAATTTTTTATATCAACCTAAAAGGTTAAGAATTTCTATAATAACATTAGTAAACTATCATGACTGTGCTGTCCATACATAACCTTTCTTAAATCTCTAACATAATTGGTTTATAGTTTTACTTCTGCCACCCACCTGGTAAAAGTAAAGCTTTCTGTAGTTTTATTATTTGAGTTAAAGTAATATTCTTTTTATTTGGCTGCTTTGCTGGCTCTTCTGGTCCTCTAACTTGTGGATGTTGTTCAAGGCTCTATCATTCACCTCTTGTTTATATTCATTCTCTCTATGAGTTCTTTTATTCTGGTGATGAGAGATTTAGCTATCACCTCTATGTTGACTTTCTTTTTTTTTTAGACAGAGTCTCACTCTGTGGCTCTGGCTAGAGTGCAGTGGCATCATACCTCACAGCAACCTCAGACTTCTGGGCTCAAGTGATCCTCTTACCTCAGCCTCCCAAGAAGCTGGGACTACCAGTGCTAGACACAAGGCCCAGTTAGTTTTTTTCTTTTTTTGGGGGGGGTTTGTATTTGTAGTAGAGATGGGGTCTCACTCTTGCTCAGGCTAGTCTTAAACTTCTGAGCTCAAGGGATCTACCTGCCTCAATCTCCCAGAGTGCTAGGATTACAGGTGTGAGGTGTGTGCCTGATGCTGTTTGGACTGATCATCTCAGTTTCATCAAATGTAAAACTTAACCATCTTTCTATGTCAGAGATTGTTCTCCATCTCTCTGAGGTCATTAACATTGCTTTCTTTACATACGTCTGTCCTTTATATGTCTGTTAATTTTATCATCCTAAGTAATTCATCTTTATTACTTTCTCAGGTAGTTTTTAGGAGCTTCATTTTGTCCTGTGCCTTTTAAGGCTTTTTACCATCCACTTCCATGATTTCTCTCTCACTGGTCCCTCTGAGGATCTAACCCTACCCTTTCCCATCCCCCTAGGCAATTATAATGGTCTCTTCTTTGTCATGGTGATACACTTTGCTGATGCTGTTAGTTAATTCTGGAATGCATACCTGTAGGTCTGTTTATCCTGAGCTTTGTTGCCTGATTATGAGCATTTGTTTCATAAGTGTTAAGAAAGTGAATAGCATGTAGTTCCTTAATTGTTTTTCCAGTAGTTTTGTCCCCACTATCTTGAAGTTCCATGAAGGCTGACAGACCTATGTTATAGTTCTTTGTGCTTCAGTGTAATTAAATTCTGGGTACATAGTAGGGGTTTGCTGATAAATTATTTTATCTTAAACATGCCATACCTTTTTTTTTTTTTTTGAGACAGAGTCTCAAGCTGTTGCCCTGGATAGAGTGCTGTGACGTCAGCAACCTCAAATTCTTAGGCGTAAGCAATTCTCTTGCCTCAGCCTCCCAAGTAGCTGGGACTACAGGCACCCACCACAATGCCCAGCTATTTTTTTGGTTACAGTTGTCATTGTTTGGCAGGCCCGGGCTGGATTTGAACCCACCAGCTCTGGTGTATATGGCTGGCACCCTAGCCACTGAGCTATGGGCACCAAGCCATGCCATGATATGGTTAATGTGTACCATAACCATATCATTGTTATAGTTTAATTTAATCATTTTTTTTGTCAATTATAAGTTGTCCTAATTCAAATCCTCATTTTTAGTAACCCAAACCACATACAATGGTGGTTTTCCATTTCAAGGAACTGAACACCACCTTTTAAAAAATAAATACTTTATAACATCAAAATTATTATGTAAAAAAAAGAATGCACAACATAGCTATTTATACATCAAATATAAAAAGACAATATAATTCTTAAAATCATATGGAGAGGTAATAAAGGAAACAGATTTATAATAAAATACTAGATATTTCAGTATGTAAATGCTTAGGTATGACTACACTGGAAGTCCTAATGAAGTAGTTAGATGCTTGTACTTGTACAAAGAATCACTGTAAATAGACAACTTTGTCTGCAAACTGATTGAGGTGAGTTGTATTGTTGTTTAAAATATGAATGGTGTTTCTTTCCATAGTGTGATTTTCTGAAATGATGAACCACTCTGACAAAGTTTCAAACTTTGCTTTCCTCATAAATTTAGTACATATCAATAGCAATACTATGCAAGAATATATTATTTATATGTAATATGGAGTTAGAGTCTAGGCTTATATAATTATAAACAAGTTTTTCCTTTTTTTAATTAAATCATAGCTGTGGACATTAGAGCAATCATGGGGTACAATGTATTTCAGATATACAATCTGAAATATATTCATCAAACTGTTTAACATAGCCTTCATGGCATTTTCTTAGTTATTGTATGAAGACATTTGTATTCTGCATTTAGTAAGTTTCACCTGTACCCTTCTTAGCTGCACTGTAGGTGTGGCCCCACCAATTAATTACCCTCCTCCCAACCATACTCCCTTCCCCCATCACCTCCCTTCCCCCTTTCCCCATATTCTTGTGCTGTAATTGGGTTATAGCCTTCATATGAAAGCTATAAGTTAGCTTCATAGTAGGGCTGAGTACAAGTTTTTCCTTTATCCATTAAGAGTTGAAACTAAAGTCTAGGCACGGTGGCTCACACCTATAATCCCTGTACTCTGGGGCGGGTGGATTGCTTGAGTTTAGGAATTCAAAATCAGCCTGAGCAAGAGCAAGATCCCATCTCTACAAATAGCTGGGCATTGTGGCAGATGCCTATAATCTCAGCTACTCAGGAAGCTGAGGCAAGAGGATGGTTTGAGACCAAGAGTTTGAGATTGCTGTGAGCTGTGATGCCACAGTACTCTACAGAGTGTGATGAAGGGAATCTGTTTCAAAAAAAAGAAAAAAAAAGGAGTTGAAAATATGAGCCAATCTTTGTTCTATGTAACTGTCCCACTTCCTAACTTCCTGCCCACTTGCTTCCTACCCATTAAGTATCAGTAGTACCCTACATACCCAATAACTAGAGTAACCAGAAATGTCCTTATCAAAATTATAAGATAATTTAAAATTTTTTGAATTTCCACCAATTAAATTCTTGGGGAATGCTGCCCTATTGAGAATGTTAAAAATGATTTTGGGCCTGGTGTGATAGCTCACATCTGTAATTCCAGCACTTTGGGAGGCTAAAGTATGAGGATTGCCAGGAGTTTGAAACCAACCTGGGCAACATGGCATGACCCTGACTCTAAACAAACAAACAAAAAGTTTAAATTAGCCAAGCATTGTGGCATATGCCTAAAGTCTTAACTGCTTGCTCAGAAGGCTGATGCAGGTAGATCACTAGAGCCTAGGAGTTTGATGTTGCAGCGAGCTGTGCTGCACTCCTGCCTAAGTTTTCTGTTAAAAACAAAAAAAAATGTTGATTTTTAAATGACATCAGCACTTTTCCAGCTGTGTTTTGCTGTAATCTAATTTTAGACATGTTAACAGAATACTCAAATATTCTAAGATCAAGGTAAAATAGTTTTTGTTCCCTTAAATTATATGAGGTTTCATAGCCTTTAATTTATCAATGGGTACTGTCAATCTACTAGAGGAAAACGCATTATTTCCCCCAAATTGGTCATTGTGGAGTCCTTTGGAAATTGTTCAATTGATTGTTTAAAAATATAGCCTCTTTAGGTGAGGAATGGTGTTTCATGCCTATAATCCTAACATTCTGGGAGGCTAAAGCAGGATAATCACTTGAGGTCAGGAATTGGACACTAGCCTAAGTGAGAGCAAAACCAGGTCTCTACTAAAAATTGAAAAATTAACTGGGCATGGTAGTGTGTGCCTTTAGTCCCAACTGTTAGGAAGGCTGAGGCAGGAGAATTGCTTGAGCCCAGAAATTGGAGGTTGCAGTGAGCTAAAATGCACTCTACCCAGACAACAGAGCAAGAGTCTTTTCCAAAAAATTAAAAAAAAAAAAAGCTCCTTTAGGTATGTTACACTCTGTGGGTTGCACTTTGAAGATAAAGACAAAAATGTCTATAATGTATTCTATTTGTAGTAGGATTTAGACAGCCTTTAGTCACCTAGAGAACTTTGCATTACATATGTCTGCTACCTGTAAGCACTTCTTTTGGGGGGGAGGGGATTAATATGCAGTACATATGATTAGGTTATATATGATTGATAGTGTTTCTATGGTAAAATCCATGTTGAAATTGAGTCCTTTACCCAGGAAAGTGTTCCATATACTCATATATTGTGCCTATTAGGCAAACCCCCACCATCCCCCTTCCTGAATTTGTGTTTTTCTCTTACGTGGGACTGTAGTTGTTGATTTACTAGTTTCAGCTTAGTACTGAGTACATGGGATGCTTCCTTTTCCATTCTTGAGATACTTTACTTCAGAGAATGTTCTCCAAATCCATTCAAGCAAATAAAAAAGATGCAAAATGTTCATCTTTTGATGGCTGAATAGTATTCCATGGTATACATATACCACAGTTTATTAATCCATTCATGGGTTGGTTGGGCACTTGGGTTATTTCCACATCTTTGCAATTGTGAGTTGAGCTGTGATAAACATCTGAATGCAAATATCCTTATGGTAAAATGTCTTTCCCCACCTCTGGGTAGATACTTAGTAATGGAATTATGGAATCAAATTGGAGGTCTATTTTAAGCTCTTTGAAGATTCTCCATCCTTCTTTCCAAAAAGGCTGTATTAGTTTGCAATTCTCCCAAAGTGTATAAGGGTTCCCTTCTCTCCACACTCATGCCAACATCTGAAGCTTTGAGATTTTGTAATAATGGGCTATTTTTTTTTCTCTTGCAGTTTTTTTTTGGCCATGGCTGGGTTTGAACCCACTACCTCCAGCATATGGGGCTGGTGCCCTACTCCTTTGACCCACAGGTGCCACCCATAATGGGATGTTCTTGCTGGGGTTATGTGATATTTCAAGGTGGTTTTGATTTTTATTTCTCTGATGATTGGAGAAGTTGAGCATTTTTTCATGTGTTTGTAGGCCATTTGTCTTCTTGGGAGAAGGTTCTGTTCATGTCTCTTGCCCAAAGATAAATAGGGTTGTTTTCTCTTTTCTTGTTGATTATTTTGAGTTTTCTATAGATTTTGGTTATTAGGACTTTGTTAGATTTGTGTGAGTATCTTCTCCCTTTCTGAAGGTTGTCTGTTTACTTTAATTATTGTATCCTTGGCTGTATAGATGTTTTTTAGCTTGATCAGGTCCCATTTACTTATTTTTGGTATTGTTGCAATTGCCAATGTAATCTTCTTCATAAAATCTTTTCCCAGGCCAATATCATCAAGACTTTCCCCCATACTTTCTTCTAGAGTTTTGTCATTTTGTGTCTTAGATTTAAATATTTTATCCCACATGAGTCAATTTTTGTAAGGGGTGAGAGGTAGGGTCCATTTTCAGTCTTTAACATGTGGCTAACCAGCCAACACCATACCAAATGAATTAAAACTGAAAGCATTTCCAGTTAGAACTGGAACCAAACAAAGATGTCCACATAGTGTGGGAAGTCCTAGCCAAAGCAATCAAGCAAGGGAAGGATATCAAAGTATCTAAATGGAGACAGAGGAAAACTTTTTCTCTTTGCTGATTATATAATCTTATACTTAGAAAACCCCAGGGATTCAACCATGACACTCCTGGAAAGGATCAAGAATTACAGTAATGTCTTGGGATATAAAATCATGTCCACAAATCAGTAGCCTTCATATATGCTAATGACAGACAAGCTGAATCAAATCTAAGACATAATTCCCTTCACAGTAGCTTCAAAGAAAATGAAGGAATATACCCAACAAAGGATGTGAAGGATCTCTACAGAGAGAACTATGGAACCCTAAGGAAAGAAATAGCAGAAGACGTTAAGAAATGGAAGTACATCTTATACTCATTGCTGGGAAGAATCAATATTATTAAAATGTCCATATTACCCAAAGTGATCTACAAATAAAATTCAATCCCCATTAAAGCACCAACGTCATACTTTGAAGAACTTGAAACAATAGTTCTTTGTGTCATATGGAAACAGAAAATTTGAAGACAGAACTTGAAAAAATAGTTCTTTGTTTCATGGAAAAAGAAAAAAACTGAATAGCCAACACAATTTTAAGAAATAACAAATCTGGAGGCATCATGTTACCAGACTTAAGGTTATACTACAAGTCTACTATGCTCAGAACAGCATAGTATTGGCAGAAAAAATAGAGATATGGAATAGAATAGAGAACCTAGAAATAGAGCTAGCTGCATATTACTATCTGATCTTTGATAAACCAAACAAGAAAATGCACTGGGGAAAGAATCCCTATTTAATAAATGGTGCTGGGAGAACTGATTAGACACATGCAGAAATCTCAAAGTAGTTTTGATGTGCATTTCTCTGATGATTATGGACAATAAGCATTTTTTTTAATGTGTTGGCCATTTGTTGTCTTAGGAAAATGTTCTACTCATGTCTCTTACCCAGTGATTCATGGGGTTGTTTGCTCTTGTTGATTTGCTTGAGTTTTTTGTAGATTCTGGTTATTAGCCTTCTGTTAAATTTGAAACATGCGAATATTTTTTATTCTGAAGGTTGTCTATTTGCTACAATTGTTGTGTTTTTGCTTGCCAGAAGCTTTTTAACTTAATCAGTCCCATTTATTTATTTTTGTTATTGTTCCAATTGCTGTAATTGCCAATGGGGTCTTCTTGATAAATTCTTTCTCAAGGTCAATATCATTAAGAGTTTTTTCCACACTATGTTTGTTTGTTTGTTTATTTATTTATTTATTTATTTATTTTGAGACAGAGCCTCAAGCTGTCACCCTGGATAGAGGGCTGTGGCATCACAGCTCATAGCAACCTCCAATTCCTGGGCTCAAGCGAGTCTCTTGCCTCAGCCTCCCAAGTAGCTGGGACTACAGGTGCCCACCACAATGCCCAGCCATTTTTTGGTTGCAGCCATCATTGTTTGGCGGGCCCGGGCTGGATTCGAACCCATCAGCTCAGGTGTACGTGGCTGGTGGCTTAGCCACTTGAGCCACAGGTGCCACGCCTTTTTTTTTTTTTTATAATTTTATTGAATCATAATTCTGTACATTGGTGCAATCATAGGGCACAATTCATATATATTCAGAAATGTTTTGATCGTACTGTTACAGATAGCCTTCATGGCATTTTCTTGATCACTATATAAGGACATTGATACTCTACATTTAATAAGTTTCACCAGTACCCTGCTAAGATGCACCGTAGGAGTGATCCCACTAATTGCCCTCCAACCACCCATCCTCCCCCCACCCCACCCCAACCCTTACCCATTACCACTATTACGGTGGGTAAATTTGGGTTTTACCCTAAAATTAAAACGATAAAATAAAATGAGATTTTGGGAGAGGAAAATGGGTAATTTTTTTTTTTTTTTATTTGTTTTTTTGTATTTTTTCGCCATTTTTTGACAATGTTTTTACGGTTTTTGTGTTATGTGGGGGGTGGGGTGGGGGTTGTTTGGGTAGAAGGAGGGCAATTAGTGGGATCACTCCTACGGTGCATCTTAGCAGGGTACTGGGGAAACTTATTAAATG
>CAUYON010101134.1:0-10355 GCA_963573935.1 Arctocebus calabarensis | reverse complement strand
AAGTTCACTAAACATGTTCTTTGACTTGTTTACTTCTACAAACAATGTCCAATAAAGGATAACACTTGGTGATTTTATTGCCATAAATGAGAAAATCTCATGAATGTTATGTCAATCAGGTTGATAAAAATATCTCAGATTACTTGTGAAGCCCGCACACTGTGCCCCATGATTGAACTAATGTACATAGCTATGATTCAATAAAAATAAAATACGAATATATATAATTTTGAAACATACTCATTGATTTAATTTAGGCATGCCAATGAAACAAAACATCTCTATGTTTGAATACCAAAATTAAAATAATCTATGGCTTTTTCATAATTAATAGCTGAAATGACATCTTTTTTTAGCCAGCTTTCTTAGTGAACTTTATAAGTGTTCATATACCTTTAAATATTGGTATAGCACTAATTCTCTTTTATGAAGTGAAGAGAAGGTATAAGTAGTTAACCAATAGCATTACTCATAGAGTATAAATTCTAGAGGTCTAAATTTCAGAAATTTTATGTAATTGAGTTGAAAAACTGAAACATAATAGAAAAGAAGATACATATCACCATGTACGACTCTTTTCTCTCAAGTCTGGGGCCCAACCCTTACATCTAAGCACTTAGTAATGAGGGCCTTGCTTTATATTCATATCTAAAAGCAATTTTATTTACAGTGAATTACTGAATTAAACCAATGTCATTGATTTATAGCATTAATTATTCTTAGTTAACAAATAATTTACTCTATTACTCACATTTCATATAATATTTTTATTTATTTCGGACATGCTATATATTATTATTGGTCATAAATATTATGCTAAAAGGATTTCTATTCTAAATACTATTAGAATGATTGATAGTTACAGGTTTTATAAGAAACTACTTTTTGTCCTTGTATTAAGAATATGGCACTTTAAAATAGATGTAATAAATCTGAAAATAAAATTATTTTCACATATGACTTGTATATTTTAGCCTCCAGGAAAGGTTCTCAGGATAATAAACCATCTTCCCTGTAAGCACTCAAAGCACTTTCATTAAAACTTATATTATCCTTGCCTGGTACAGGACGAATATTATGATGAAATTTATTTTCAGGTGAAAAATACAGACAAGAGGATTCCAAATGATACATCCTCAGACTTTAAACCAGGGTCAGGATTACAATAAATCTCACTGACTTACAAGACGTTTTTAGTCCATTCACTCAACACTTTTCTGCCAACATGTAATTTGACTATTAATTTGTAATATTCTGGTCTATTGATTTTAATAATTTTTATAACTCTAGAAATTATGATTAAAAATAAAATAACAAATCTTTTTGTACAGAATGTTGATTAAATTTTTACTTTTCAGGGATACATATTTAAATACTGGATATTACACAAAACAAAAAGTGGATTATAGTTTATTTAATTTTAATTTTATTCAGAAAACATGGCCAAATTACCATTGTAACACTATGATAGAGTGATATGTGAAATTATCATCTGTCATGAAAACCCGTGTTTAGTTATTCCCGTTGCTATTTATGAGGAAGGAGGGAGATTTTTAATTTGTATATTTCATGAAGAAAAATGGAACAATTAACAACAGCTTTGATTTCACACAGTAATACAAAATGTCACAATTGTAGTGTTTCTATGAGTGTAAAAATAACACTTGTACAGGTATTTTCTCTGAGTAGTGTATATTTACAAAGCATAAATACTCATAAGTTTTTAGATTGAAATGACAGCATGTGTAGTGTAAGTACACTTTTGGTGTCATTTATCAACCGAGGGCTGCACGACACTATAAAGGTCTTGACATATAATACGACCGAGGAACATGTACAGATGCTCCCCCCCGACATGCAAACAAAAGTCATTAGATTTACATAGAGATATATTTCATGATCTGCCTTCAGAAGGTTCAGATTAATATGCTATTTATATTGATGTTTCCTGAACTAAGGAACAACAACAACAACAAAAAAAAAAAGTGTTTTATTTTCCTTGTTAAGTATTTCCTCAGAATATTTATATTAATATGGAATTTTTATTCGAATACTCAGGCAACTTAAATTATGATGGAGAAGGCTCGGTGCCAGGTAAGTACACCTGAGCTGGTGGGTTCGAATCCAGCCCGGGCCCACCCAATGACAATGACGGCTGCAACCAAAAAACCGTCGGGCGTTGTGACGGGCGCCTGTAGTCCCAGCTACTTGGGAAGCGGAGGTAGAGACTCGCTCGAGCCCAGGAATTGGAGGTTGCTGTGAGTTGTGATGCTACAGCACTCTATCCAGGGTGACAGCTTGAGCTCTGTCTCAAAAAAAAAAAAAAAAAATTTATGGAGAAGCATGATTCCTATGTATTCAACTTTGATGTGAGGACAATTAATGACAATCAATGACACAGCGGGGCATGGGGGAAGGAGAGAGCATGACAGAGAAGGAGGGAGGGGGTGAGGGAAAGAAAACCAAAAAAAAAAAAGAAAGAAAGAAAAGAAAATAGTGACTAACTTTCATATAAATTGGATTCAGTTTTGACCAAAGTACATTACTTAAATATTAATTTTTAATTCAACTTGTCAATATGTTGTTTAGGATATTGCATCTTTATCTAAAAGTGAAATATGTTTGTAATTTCCCTTTATAACAATATATTTTCTCCAATTTCAATATCAGGTGTATCCAGATCAAGTAGAATGATATTGAAATATTTCTTCTTTTGGCTCGGCGCCTGTGGCTCAGCGGCCTAGGGCGCCAGCCACATACACCTGAGCTGGCTGGTTTGAATCCAGCCTGGCCGCCAAACAACAATGACGGCTGCAACCAAAAAATGGTCGGGCGTCGTGGCGGGCACCTGTGGTCCCAGCTACTTGGGAGGCAAAGGTAAGAGACTCGGTTGAGCCCACGATTGGAGGTTGCTGTGAGCTGTGATGCCACAGCACTCTATAAGGGTGACAGCTTGAGGCTCTGTCTCAAAAAAAAAAAAAGAAATATTTCTTCCTTTTTTATTGTTTATAAGATTTCTGGAATTGCTTATTTTATAAAATCATTGTGGTCTATGAGTTTATGATAGTTTAAACTTTGTTATTTAATTTAATTCATTGCTTAATTACTGTTTTTCTATGAATGATTATACTCTGGTTAATATGTTAGCATAACAGTATTCCCAGATGGATTTTTGTTTGTTGGGAGGTTGGGCTTTGGGGGGGCCAGAGTTAATACTTTTCATGAAATATCTTATTTTGTAACAGTGGAATTGCTTTCTCTGTTGTCTTGTGATTTTTTTTGAGGTGAAATTTAAGTTTTTGTGTGAGTAGAACTATTATACCTATCTTGAGTGTCTTGCTTACACTCTATCATATCATACCTTTGTTTAATTCTTAATAAACTCTTCACTTGTTAAAAAAAATATGATGTTTTGTGTTTATTTATGTGGGCCTGCTTCTCTGCACTGTAGTTTCAATAAAATTTAGGACCTCAGAGGTTCTCCCTGGGTAAGTTTTAATGTTACTTTATCAACTGCCATGTTTTATTAGTTTGATAATCAAAATTGTACTAAACAATAAAAAAGTAGGTTAACATCTTACTTTCCTCAATGAACTAATAATATTACATATTCAGGCCTATTCTGGACTATTTACTTTATTTCATTTTTTTTTTTATTTCTGAGACAGAGTCTTCAGTTGTCGCAGTAGGTAGAGTGCCATGGAGTCACAGCTCACAGCAACCTCAAACTCTTGGGCTTAAGTGATTCTCTTGCCTCAGCCTCCCAAGTAGCTGGAACTACAGGTGCCCATCAAAACCCCCAGCTATTTTGCTGTTGTTGCTTATTTATTTATTTATTTGTTGTCATTGCAGTTGTCAGTGTTGTTTAGCTGGCCTGGGCTGGGTTTGAACCCACCAGCCTCAGTGTATGTGGCAGGTGCCCTACCCACTGAGTTACAGGCACTGCCCTGCAATGTTTATTTTAGAATGTGTAATCTTTATTATCTAATTCACCTTTACTATTTACCTTCCTCAGACTTATTACTGCGAATAGAGTTAATGGATTCTAATATTTTCTCTGTAAATTCAGGTATGCAATATTTACATAACACAAACCTCAACCACTGCAGACATGATATTATACATTTTCACTAAATCTCCCATCTGTAGTGAGAGTTAGCCATTGCTATGTTATTTAAAAATATGACACATCATTCTTGCACCTAATGGAGTTTAAGAATTTGGATTTTCTTGGCTACTAACAAATTTGAAAAATATTTAACATATTTTGCTGGCAAAATATACTTATTATATATTGCCCATGGATTTAATGGGTTGTCTTTTTCTTGTCAACTTGTAAGTTTGGCATTTGAAATTGTATCAACAGCTAAGGAAATGTGGACTTGTACTAGGTTTCTTCCCTTTAAATCCAAGATGCAAGTTTATAAGGATATATTAGTCAGTCCTTTGACCCTTAACCTTGTGAATGTTTCCATCTCTGTCTCTAACATGTATTTATGTTTAGGATAACTTGTACCAGACACAAAACTCATCCATTTACAATTATGATACTCAGTGTTCAACTTCACTGCTATGAATTTCAGTGCCAGTAAGATCTTCCCAATAGGAATGCTGATAAAGCTATGCTCCTCAAATAGCCTGTTAACTCATCTCCCACACTCTGATACATTTCCATTGTTAAAAACAGTAATATTTTGATTTCAAGTATGAGCATAATGATCTCAATGGCTTTTCATTGTTATTATAATAAAGGCCCAAATCCACAGTGCTGTTCGAAAGGCCCAAGGGAGCCTCTTCTCAGGAAAGTCATTCCTACTCTCTGGCTGGTTACCTTTTCTGCTTCCCTCACAGCCTCACTTCTTTCAATCCCTTTCTAGTTCTCAATTTAAATACTATTTTCCGAAAGCCTTCTCCTCCCTCTCAGACTTGAATGCACACCTCACTAAATTTTCTCAGAGCCTCCCTTTACCTTTGTACATCTTACCCAAATTGGATGGTCTAAGTGTTCAAGTAATAATTTTCTGATGAATTTTCTTTCTTCTAGACTACCACTATTACGAGGACAGGAATAATATCTCTTTTTCACTCTTGAATCTTTCTTGCTGGCATGAAACCTGGTATGGAAGAAATGAAGGGATATTTAATCTTCCGCAATGGATGCTCAAACCGAATGCTCAAACTCAACAGTTTACTCAGCTATGGGGATGTTCAGAGACTTAATATGCAAACTTGCTTCTTGGCTTCAAAAGAAAAAAAAACATAGTGTAAGTCCACATTTCCTTAGCTTTTGATACAATTTCAAATACTAAATGGCTTCAAATCAAAATTATTTGAGCATAACTGATTTGGTAGTAAAATCTCCCCTAAGTAAAATCTCCTCTAACCTAAGGCTTTTGTTTCATGTTTAGTGTGAATATTTAAACACAGCAGGTAGGGAATTGCCTCACATGTGGCATATAAACTCCATCTCTTTTTTGAAAATCTAAGGAAAATAATCTAAACTCTACCTAACCTATCTTCGTCATAAAAATTTAAGTTATTTTAGAACATCCCACAGAATTGTATATCTTTATTTACACTGAGACATTTTATTCCAACAACTTATCTTAATGTCTCCAAGAAGTATTATAGAAAATACAGTTTTGTGAAAATTAAAGATACGAGATGGAAAATATAAGGGGGTAAAGAATTCAGAGGATTGAAACATGATTGAATTCCCAAATTTTTAGATTGAAATAATGGCAAGTGTACTAATGTAAGTGTGCTTATGGAGTCATTTATCAGTCCAAGGCTATATAATACTGCAATGACATTATCAGTGTGTTGTTAGGTGGGATAGACTTTGAAGTAAGAATATCCTGTTTCACTTAAAACCCATGTCTTTGCAAATTAGAGAAGTCATTATTCTTTCTGATTCTAAATTTTCAAATCTGTAAACAGAGAAGTCATATCTACTGCATATTATTGCTTAAATTAAGAAAATACAGCATGTAAAGTACTTATGAAAACATTTAGTACAGAGAAGACATTTATAAAAAGTCTGTCCTACCTAAAAATACACTGTTCTCCATCCCCAGCGACCTACGTGGCATTTGGGCTATACCACCCTCGAACTGGAGCTACTGCTGGTATGTATCCTGCTCCAAGGGACCGTGACTGTGGTACCTTTCATTCCTGCAGAGAAGCAGCAGCCAAATCACCCCACCATATAGCTCAACACCCCCAAACCAGTCTGCAAGCATCTTTTACACTCTCCATGGTGGGGAAGCTGATGTTAAAGCAGTTCCACCAACTTTTTCCAGTTCCATCTACATCCTTCCATCTCAGGTTGAAACTGAAGCTGCACCATCCTTCCCAAGGATGCAATGGCATGGTGAAGTCCTTCCGTCTGCCTCTCCCAGTTAACATTGTTTCCTGTCCGTTGGGACCTGAGCTGAAGCTGCACACCTTCTCCCAGAAAAATGGTGCCTTGGAGGAGCTTCTACACTTGCCCTTCATAGGTGCCACCACACCCTGCCCTTAGGGGCCTGAGCTGAAGCTGAGCACTACCTCCTAAGGAAACAGTGAATGGTGCCTTGGCAGAGCCACCCCAAGAACCGTTCAAGTCCACAGCACTTTCTGCCAGGGAAATGGTAATTCGGTAAAGCTACTCCATTAACCCCTCTTTGTTGTTGTTTGGGCCCTGCCTTTCTCTGCTTTCTCTGCTTCATGGAGAAATGATGACTTGGTTGCCCAGAGCAGCCGCCTACACCTAAGCTGAATTGGTGCCCTCCCTTCAATGAAGACAGTCCTTTGGGTATCCAAAACAGGCTTCCACAATCTCTAAGTTGAATTAAGGCCCTCTGTTCTGTGGTGAACAGTTCTATGCAAAACTATCCCCAAAGGATGGAGCTCCTCGTGGGAGCTAAAATAGTCTGACAAGTCCAGATTCTCATAAAGAAACAGTTAATAGGGACTTACAAACAGAACTATGTACCAGTCTTGAGATGATATGGTGGATACTTTCCATTAACACCCTTCTCAATACCCAGGGTTTATGTACAATTAGGGAATTTTCCTAAGGGCAAGACTTATGGTAGGTATGTGTGTTTTTACCTAAGGGCAAGTTGTTTTTACCTAAGGGCAAGATTTTCATAGTAAGTAGTGAAAGAAGAAATCTTTGAGGGATTCTCCGAATTCAAGTAAAGTAGACATCAACAAGTCTGATTAGCATCCTAAATGGAGTTGCTTTCATTCTGCACAAACTGTTTATCAAGAAAGATGCCTTGGCTGCCTGATGATGGTTATAGAACCTAACCCTGCAGTAATACCTGACGTCCCAGGGAAACTATATCCGGACTCCTCAAAGCAGTCATATCCCCTAGACCTGAGACCAAGTGGCACATTGGCCACCAGGAGGCATTGGCTGAGCTGAGCATCCCAGGGCTAAAATGTAACATCCCACGCCTCAGGGAAATGGAGCAGTGGTTGGTTTGTGTTACCTCAACTTACATGCAATACAACTATAATTCTGCTTTCCGAAAGCTGGACTAGCCCCCTTGCATCTGAACTGCTGAGAGATGCCCTTCCTCAGTTAGTGGAGTTGACCTCAGGGGTCAAATAATGGTTTTATTTCATTGTCGTTTTTGTTGTTTGTTTGCTTGCTTTTGAGACAGTGTCTCACTGTGTTGCACTGGGATAGAGTCCCCAGGATTCATCATGGCTCACAGTAACCTTCAACTCAGGTCAAATGATCCTCATCCCTCAACTTCCTGAGTATCTGAGACTACGGGTGCCTATCAAGATGTCTGGATAATATTTTTCTATTTTTAGTAGAGATGGGGTCTAGCTCTTGCTCAAACTGTTCTCATATTCTTGAGTTCATTCATAAAAAAAACAAATTTGAGATTAAAAAATCAATATATTAAAGCATAAGCCAGTGATCAAAAAAAAAAAAATATATATATATATATAATCAACCCAAAGGATCAATGAAAGTTAATTTTTTTTGTTTGTTTGAGTTTATTTTTTTATTTTTTTTATTAAATCATGGTTTTGTACATAAATGCAATCATGGGGTACAATGTGCTGGTTTTATATACAATTTGAAATATTTTCATTGAACTGGTTGACATAACTTTCATGGCATTTTCTTCATTATTGTGTGGAGACATTTAAATTCTACATTAAGTGAGTTTCACCCATACCCTTCTAAGATGCACCATAAGTGTGGATCCACCAATTACCCTCCCTCTCCCCATCCTACAACCTTCCCTCCCCTCCCTTGCCCCTTTCCCAGGTTGTTGTGCTGTAATTGAGTAATAGCTTTCACATGAAAGCTATTAATTAATTTCATAGTAGGGCTGAGTACATTGGATACTTTTTCTTCCATTCTTGGGTACTTTGCTAAGAAGAATATTTTCCAGCTCCATCCATGTAAGCATGAAAGAGGTAAAGTCTCCATCTTTCTTTGGGGCTGCATAATATTCCATGGTGTACATATACCACAGTTTATTAATCCATTCATGGGTCGATGGGCACTTGGGCTTCTTCTGTGACTTAACAATGCTGCAATAAACATTCTGATACAGACATCTTTGTTAGAATGTGATTTTTGGTCTTACGGATATACACCTAGTAGAGAAATTATAGGATCTAATGGCAGTTTTATTTTTAGATTTCTAAGTATTCTCCAAATATCTTTCCAAAAGGATTTTATTAGTTTTCTTTGCCACCAGCAATGTAGTAGTGTTCCCTTTTCTCCAAATCTGTGCCAGGATCTCTGGTTTGGGATTTTGTGAGTGGGCTAATCTTACTGGAGTTAGGTGATATCTCAAAGTAGTTTTGATTTGCATTTCTCTAATGGTTAAGGATGATGAGCATTTTTTCATGTGTCTGTAGGCTGTGTGCCTGTCTTCTTCAGAGAAGTTTCTCTTCAGGTCCCTTGCCCACCCTGAGATGGGATCACTTGCTCTTTTCTTGCTAATACATTAGAGTTCTCTGTGTATTCTGGATAATAAACCTTTGTCAGAGATATAACCTGCAAATATTTTCTCCCATTCTGAGGACTTGCTTTACTAACTGTGTTCTTGCTGTGCAGAAGCTTTTTAGTTTGAACAGATCCTAGTAGTAGTGTATTTTTGATGCTGCTTCAATTGTCCAGGGGGGGTCCTCCTCATAAAATATTCCCCTAAACTGATTCCTTCAAGTGTTTTCCCTGTACTTTCTTCTAGTATTTTTATAATTTCATGTCTTAAGTTTAAATCTTTAATCCAGTGATAGTCTATCTTAGTTAATGGTGAAATGTGTGGGTCCAGTTTCAGTCTTCTACAGGTCACCAGCCAGTTCACCCAGCACCATTTGTTAAATAGGGAATCTTTTCCCCACTGAATGTTTTTATTTGGCTTATCAAAGATCAAGTAATGGTAAGTAGCTAAGTTCATCTCTTGGTTATCTATTCTGTTCCACACATCTACCTCTCTGTTTTTGTGCCAGTACCATGCTGTTTTGATCGCTATCGATTTATAGTATAGTCTGAGGTCTGGTAGCGTAATTCCTCCTGCTTTATTTTTATTTTTGAGTAGTGTCTTGGCTATTCGAGGTTTTATCTGATTCCATATAAAAACGATGTATTATGTTTTCTGGATCTTTAAAATATGACAATGGAACTTTAATAGGAATTGCATTAAAATTGTATATTGCTTTGGGTAGTGTAGACACTTTGACAATGTTGATTCTTCCCAGCCGTGAGCATGGTGTGTTTTTCCATTGTTAACATCTTCAGCTATTTCTTTTCTTAGAGTTTCATAGTTCTCTTTATAGAGATCTTTCACATTCTTTGTCAGGTAAACTCCCAAATATTTCATCTTCTTTGGCACTGCTGCAATGGAGTAGAGTCCTTGACTGTTTTTTCAGCTTGGTTATTGTTGGCATATATAAAGGCTACAGATTTATGAGTGTTGATTTTGTAACCTGAGACACTGCTGTATTCCTTTATCGCTTCTAAGAGTTTTGTAGTAAAATCCTTGGTATTTTCCAGATATACAATCATATCATCTGCGAAGAGTGAAAGTTTGATCTCTTCTGAACCTATATGGATACCCTTGATTGCCTTTTTTTCTCTAATTGCAATGGATAAAACTTCCATTACAATGTTAAAGAGCACTGGAGATAATGGGCAACCGTGCCTGGTTCCTGATCTGAGTGGAAATGATTTTAATTTAAATCCATTCAATACAATATTGACTGTAGGTTTACTGTAGATGGCCTCTATCAGTTTAAGAAATGTCCCTTCTATACCCATTTTCTTAAGTGTTCTGATCATGAAGGGATGCTGGATATTATCAAAAGCTTTTTCTGCATCAATTGAGAGAATC
>CAUYON010101129.1:0-41607 GCA_963573935.1 Arctocebus calabarensis | reverse complement strand
AGTTTGTGCTGATCATTATGGAGGATAGGTCTGAGGATATCCTGGAGAGCTGGTTTGGTTATAGCAAAGTTCTTCAACATATGGATGTCATTAAAGTATTTAATTTCTCCGTCATACATGAAACTTAGTTTGGTTGGATAGAGGATCCTGGGTTGAAAGTTATTTTGTTTTAGGAGATTAATGGTGGAGGTCCACTCCCTTCTCGCTTGGAATGTTTGGGTAGAGAGATCTGCAGTAATTCTAATATTCTTCCCCTTGTATGTAATGGGTTTCTTGCATCTGGCTGCTTTTAAGATCTTCTCCTTCATGTTAACTTTAGTAAAATTCATTACAATATGTCTAGGGGACGTCTTATTCGGGTTAAGTCATGCTGGGGTTCTGAAACTATCTGCTATCTGAATTGAGTCTCTTGGTATATCTGGAAAATTCTCTTTCATAATCTCAAGAAGAAGGGACTCTGTGTCATGTGAAGCCAGATCGTCGCTTTCAGGTATCCCTATAAGACGAGTATTAGTTTTCTTTGAGACCTCACAGAGATCTCTGAGAGAATGATCCATTTTTGCCTTCCATTTCTCTATATCTTTGAGCATTTGGGAGCATTCAAAGTCTCTGTCCTTGATGTCAGAAATCCTTTCTTCTGCTTGCTCTATTCTGTTGCTGTGGGCTTCTTCTGTATTTCTCATCTCTTTGAGGGTTGCAACTTCTTGTCTCAATGTGTCGAGATCTTTGGTCATTTTGTCTTTGAATTGGTTGAATTCTTGAGACATCTTCTGAATTAATCTTATAATCTCTACCTCCATGTTAGTTTCCATTTTATTAATCTTGTTTGCTATCTAGATTCTAAATTCAATTTCAGACATCTCCGCTATCTGTTTGTCGATGGGATAGTCTGGATTGGATGGTTTGTCATTTTGGGGGGTGAGTTGCACCGTTCTGTTTATTCATGTTGCCAGAGTTTTTCCGCTGATTCCACCCCATGTTTTTTTTTCAGTTTTTAGCTGAAATATGAGCAGGACAGTGAAATTGGACTGGAAACTTCTACGGTTGTGGTTGACCAGCCCTCCACCTAGGTGCTGGTGTGGTGACTGCAGCCTGTACAATTCAAGAGTTCCAGTCCAATTGTAAATGCTGTCAGTCTGGATTGTGGATGAGTTCCAATCCAGGGCAGGGGGTGAACAATGATCTAGAAAAGCCCAGTCCTAGGTATTTACAGGGAACCACGTAAGGAGCTTCTCTCTCGCGGACAGTCCTAGCTCCCCGTGGCTGCTTTGGTTTGTTTCCTCAGAATCTCTTCCCAATTGTGAGATGAAATTTGTGCCCTGTCCAGGCAGACAGTGGCCCACGTGTGGCAGAGACAGGCCGGTAGCGGAGGCGAGTCAGCAGCCACCGTGGTTGAGGCAGCTGAGGCGGCTGCTGGGGCTCTCGGCGCGCCAGCACAATGGCCTAAAGGTTTTATATAGATCATCTCCTGCATCAGATCATTAAGTATTAATTATTATTACTCTTTTCCATTTGGAGAAATTAATACATAGATAGATGGAGTAAAATGCCCAAGATAAACAATGAAGCTGATTTCCAGCTTGTTTTCAAAGTAATCCAATAACTTAAAGTTTAAGAAGTTATCAAGTAGTATATGCTCATTGTGAAAGTTTTAAACAAATCAGAAATATAAAATGGAAAAAACAAAATCTCTTTCTATAGTTTTAGAAAGCTTTACCCACTATCATAAAAGTCCCCTCAACTGCAGGTGTCTGCTGCTTAAGCAACAAGTCAGGAGGGAATTTCTTCAGGGAAAACATTTGACTAACTGGAGAGTGAAATGATCACATGTACTATGGACACATTTTAAGGTGGGCTTGGTCACTGTTTCAGTTTAAAATGTTAATAAATGGTCTCATCTGACTGTCAGGATTCTGGTAGGTGGAGGTTTCCTTGACTGAAAGGAAAGAGTGGAGGAAGAAAGAAAGGAAAAAAAAGAGGTGATGAGAAAGAGAAGAGAAGTATGGGATTAACATGTATTATAGGCCTGTTATAAGTCAGGAATTCTTTCTTTGATTCAGAGTTAGTGAGTATGCTTCCTGGGCCAGATGGGATGCTGAACACTGGGGAGATAGAATGAAAGGAGAAGTCCGTGCCCTCAGGTAGCTGATGGCACATTGGGGGAGACACCTGTGGAAGCCATCCATGATATGAGAGCACAAAGAAAAGGTGCAAATCCTTCCCCTGTAGATTCCCTGTAGGATTGATACCCAAGGGTGAGAAGTTCATATGCTGAGTTGGGGTGGGAGTCACTGAGTTGTGTAACTGCTGTGTCTTGAAACACCAAGTATAAATTGTAAGTGCACACTTTGGTGAATTCTCATGAATTGACCATGCTTGTGTGACTGTAGTCCAGATCAAGAAATAGAGCATTGCCAGCACCCTAGAAGCATCCTCCCCCTCTACCCCAGAGTTAATCTCCATTCTGACATCTGTCACTGTGAATTAATTTTGCCTGTTTTTGAACTTCACATAAATGGAATCATATGGCATGTGCTTTTTCATGTATGACTTCTTTGGTCAGACATTAAATCTATAACATCTCAAGATTATATTTCTGAGCTTTATCTACATTGCTGCGACATACATTAGCAGTTCATTCATTTTCTCTTTTCCTTCCTTCTTTCCTTCCTCCCCTCCCTCTTTCCCTTCTTTTGTTCCTTCCTTCCTTCCTTCCTTTTCTCCCTCCTTCCTTCTCTCCCTCCCTCCCTCCTTCCCTCCTTCCTTCCTTTCTTTCCTTCTTCTTTTTTTTTTTTTTTTTTAAGGCAGAGTCTCACTCTTGCTCAGGCTGGTCTTAAACTCCTGACCTCAAGCAATCCTCCTGCCTCAGCCTCCCTGAGTGCTAGGATTACAAGTGTGAGACACCACATCCAGCCAGTTCATTCATTTTCATTGGTGCCAGTATTCCATCACATAATTATATTGCAATTTATTTTCACACTCTGATGTTGAAGAAACTTTAAATTGTTTCTAGTTTTTGGCTACACTGAATAGTGGTGCTATTCTAACAGCATACATGTGGCATGCGGTGTGTTCCGTGTGTATAAAAAGGATGTTTATTTTTGTTGATTTAGATACCTAGAAAAGTTGCTGGGTTGAAGGGTATATTTATATTCAGCTTCACTAATACTGCCAAACCTTGTTCCTAGTGATTTTGCCAGTTCACCTCAGTGACACCAGGAAGTCAGCCACGCCTTACTCCCTAGTCATTGCATTGGGTATGTCTTACATTGCAGCCAGCCTGCTGTGCACATACAAGATCTGTCCATATGAGCACTTTTTAGCTACCATTTGGATCAAGACTTACACCCATCAGCAGTGTGGTCTTCCTGATAAAAACGAGCTTAGGGAAGAGGCCTCTTTAGGCATGAAATTCTGGAGTTCTGGGCCATGGTCCAGTGGAGGAAGGGCCTGGGCTCTGAGTGGGCCTATTTCTTGGGCTTCACAGACTCCTCACTCCACGGGGTAAAGCAGGACTGGGGCCAGAATGGGCCCTCTTGCCTGAGTTTGAGGATACTGTTGTTCTCATTAACAGGAGAGTCTCAGTTGTTCCTCTTCTTCACCAAGATTATTCATCTTCATTTTAATTATTCTGCTGAGTATGTAGTAGTATTTCATTGTGCACTGTACTGGAGATAAATAAAGTGGAGCAATTTTCCTTTTATTTATTTTTATGTTTATGTTTTGCAATTCTTGGGAAGTGTCTATTTAACTGCTCTCCACCATTTCCTTATTACATTGCTAGTCACTGTTATTATTTCCATTCTACAGTAGTGTATCTGAAGCACAGAGAAGATAAATTGTCCAAGGCATCATAAATGGAGAGTAGAAATAGACCTGGGATTTGAAACCAGAACATCTGACTTATATCCCATTCTGATAGTGTACCAGATGGTCAGACAGGAGACCCAAATTATATTTTTACATCTGCTATGACTCATTGATTTTTGGTTGAAGCTCTTCCCTGCTAAAGAAAAGAATTGTATATACTCTGAGTGCCCAAGTAGAGACTGCCCCAGATAAAATAGATTGAAGGGGCTACCTTCTGGAGACCACAGGCACAGGACAGATAATATCACCCAAAAGCATAAAAATAACCACTGCTTTGATTTGTGATTATAACAACAGATTTTTATTGCATATCTAATATGTGCAGGGTACCATGCTAAATTCTACACATTGTCTTTAATCTTCACAGCAACCTTATGAAGACTTCAATTGATAAGTGAGAAAATTGAGGAAGCCAAGGTAAGAGGTTGAGCCAGTATCCAAAATTTGGTCTCCCTCTGGTTCCAGCCTCAGTTTTTCCTGTTCTACTACACTTTCCTCATTGGGAAGGAAGGTGATGTGGGCCAATAATTCCAGCTGGGATTCATGAACCAGAGCTGGATATGGAAATGGGGCTACTTGGATCAAGAGATGTGAGGCACGGGACTAATAGTAAATCTAACAACAGTATCCCAAAGTAGAGTCAGAGAAAAAACACTTCTCATGAAACATCAATTAGAAGTGGAGCTGAGCAGCAAGAGAAAAGCAGGATGTGAGTCAATGGGGCAGATCCCAAGGTCACCAGAAAAAGTTTAGGAGGGTAGTTGGCAGAGGATCTGGGAAAGATTTTTCTGACACTTGATGTAGATAAAGGAGATGTTTTAGGGGCTAAAGGTGATCCTGTAACTGAGAGGGTGCTCTTTGCAGTGTGGAGCCTGTTTTCCCTTCCCTGCACATTCTTTGGTCTCTGCCACATCTGTCTACTGACCGGCCGTGTGCGGCTCTGCTCCCTGCTCTCTCCGACTGGTCAGCTGCAGCTCTCTGCGACTCGGTCCCTGTGTTAGGTTCCTATGGCAGCTTTAACAACCTACTACACACATGGTAGCTTAAAACAGCACCCTTGATTCCTGAAGTTCTGGAGGTTATCTGTCCAAAATGGGTTTCAATAGGCTGCAACCAAGGTGTTAGCAGGACCACACTCTTGTACCCCACTCACTGCCAGCAGAGGCTCTGGGATGAATCCCTTTCCTTCCCTTTTCACCTCCCAGAGCAGCATTCCTTGGTCACAGCCCCTCACTTCCTCTCCATGACTAGAATCTTCAAATCTCTCTCTACCTCTTCTTATTACCCTCTCTGGTATGTTCAAGTCTCCCTCGTCTCTCTGTTATGAGGACATTGTGATTGCATTTAAGGATAATCCAGAATACTCCCCCATCTCAAGATCCTGAATTTAATTACATCTTCAAATATGCATTTTCTATATATGGTTATATTTGCAGGATCAAGGATTAGATCTTGGATATCTTTGGGGACAATGATCAGCCTCCCACCCCCCATCATTCTTATTCAATATTCAATGTGTATGTTTCATGTTTTCTCTATGAAGTCTTGTACTTGGAAATAAACTGGTTAATTGCCTTTTTACACTGAATATCCATCAAGATTTTTGTTCAGAAATGTCTCTTTTTGTGGTTCCCCTGACCCATTTACTTCTTTGGTATTTGTTAAAGTATTCCGGCAAAAATAAGGAATGCTTAGCATTTAGGTTTTGCCTCAGATATAAATTCTTTTGATGATTTATGAGGTTTCCTACTGTGAAATCACCTTTCTCAGAAGCTTCTTTTGCTAGGAACGTGATATACTTTCTGGTTTTCTATTGACAAAAATGCCTTCCTGTGCCACTTCTGTCATGCACATCTAGTGAACTCTTATCAACAGTGAAAGGACGCTCTCTTCCGTGCAAGGACTGGCTGGCCCCGGGCACCTTCTGTGCTCCTGGTGAACATGAGATGGCAGGCATGTGTTGCCACTTACCCCATGTCGCCAGGTGCAAGGCTCAGCTGCTCCTCAGACCCTCCGTCCTCACAGCCTTCTTTAGATGGCTGGGTTTCCCTCTCAGCTTGCGTTTCAACTTCCATGTGATTCACACTGTGTGAGGCTTTAACTGAGTCCCCCTGATCACATTTTTATTCAGTAGCCATTTGTTGTCGGTTCATTCCACATGTGTCTGTCAAGTGCCTACTATGGACCCGGCATTTTGCTGCATGTTGGGGATTGAAGGATAAGTCAGACACAGATCCTGGCCTCCAGGCATCAAATTGTTTAGTCAAGATATGACAGTCCTGCATATTAGAACAGAAACCAAATTCATACTGACATGAGCATTAATTTGTGTAATGGGGTAGTACAGGAATGGTCCTGTGTATCTATGATGGTCTAATAAGAGGAGGGGTCAATCAATCAAAGGCACATGTAGACACATATACACAGGCACACACACACACACACACGTACATGAAGGGGTTATAATAAGAATTTGACCAATGCAATTGCGAACATTTCAGCCTGTCTCTATAGAGCTATTGTCTTTGTTGCTGATGTTGGAGCTTGAGGACTCCAGAGGTAGCTGTCTGGTAGGAAATTTGGGTGTAAAGTGGGGAGAAGAAGGACAACTTGGTACTATGAACATGAGTTGGAACCTATAGAATGGACTGGAACCCAATTCTGTTTCTTACCACACCTAGACCACGATGACTTCTTCCTACACAAGAGAAACTAAACATATTCTTGGCCCAGGAGTTGATAAAATTGTAAGAGGATCTGAGGGAAGGCAGAGTAGATGTAAACTGAGTTGCTGCCCCACAACAACAAAAATAAGCCAATGGATAACCGACAGCACGGGAATGTGCCAGAAAGGACCTGGTGCCCTTGCCGGGCCCTTTTGAGTATAGAAACAATATGGCTGCCTTCATGTCCACTTTATGAATCCCTTGCCAAATTTATTTTGTGTTCTACTCTAATCAGACCTGCATAGTGAAGAGGATTCTGGAAGCAGGAGTGTAATTTAGCAGGTAAATGCATCACAAAGCTGACCTGTACTGGCATACTACAGTGGAGGTGTTTAAACGTCTTCCAAATTCTCTCAACTCTGTGTTTCTCTCTTTTGACTTTTTTCTCAAAGGTCTTCTTCTCTCAGTTCATCTTCATAGCCCACTGGAAAGACAGCTTTTCTTTCTCAAGACCTGGGCTGACTCCTTATGTATTGGATTCATCCAAGGCAAAATTGCTGCTCTCATGGGGCAGCACTGAGTCTTATCTTATCCTGGAGTCAGGGTATGGAACCAGCTGTTTTAATTATGGGCATCACAGATAACATTAGAGGTAGTTTCTCAAGGGAAGACCAAGGTATTAGAAAAAAAAAAAAGAGCAAACCAGGTCAAAAATAAAAGTTCAGGGAAAACTCAGGGAAAGGCATTGCTGTGGGAAATGATTGTGTCAAGTGGGACAGCAGCTGGATGCAGAAAGGAATGTTGACGCTGGAGTCTGGAATCTGGAGGCCACTTGCTCTGCCTTTATTGGCTTTTTATTACCCAGCCACCTGGCCTTGGACAAGTTGCTTAACCTCTCTGAAGCTAAATGACCTAATTTGACAAGGGAAAAAGTTGAATTAGATTCATTTATTCATCCAGAAAGTAATTAGTTAATGTTTAACCACATGCTATGCCTTGCGATGTACAAGAAGCCTTTAAGGAACTTATGATTTAATGAGGGAGACCGGAAAGTAAAGCTATAATGTGTACTGGATGCTGTACAGGGAGGGAAAAGACTGCCTCTCTGGGGCACAGCAGGGAGGGACATCCTCAGGGAATCTTTTCAAGAGCAAGGAGAACTTCATTGGCAAGTAGTTGGAGAGCTGATTTAGTGGGAAGGACACATAGATGCACAGCCGTGAAGCTGTTCAAGTTACATTTGAGATAGACGCTCAAGAGTTCAGAATGGCCAAATGCAGGGTGCTTGTGCCAACCAGCAAAAGATAAAAAATTAGTCCTCTGGGCAGAATTTGTTCTGGAGACCAGAATATAAGTAAAAATACATATATTTAATATATGCATTGGTTTTCTAATGCTACTATAATTGATTGCAACAAAGTAGTGGATTGAATAATAGATATTTATCATCTTCCAGTGTCAGTAGATCAGAAACTCATCACAGGTATCAGTGGGCTAAAACTGGAGCATCCGTGGCTCTGTGTTCATTCATGAAGGGTCTGAGGGAAAATCTGCTTCTTTGTCTTTTCCAAATCCTAGAAGCCACCGTGTTTCTCGGCTCATGATGCCTTTCCTGTATGTTCAAACTCAGCACTATTGCCTCTCTCTGACCCTTCTTCCATTGTGCAACCTCTCTCAGACCACAGCTGTGAAAGAGTCTATGATTTTAATGATTTATAAGATTAGATTGGGCCTGCATCAATAATCTGAGAGGTACTTTCTCCATCCCAAAGTCATAAACGTAATTACATATGCAAGTCCCTTTTGCCATCTAAAATAACATATTCAACAAAAGTAAAAAGAACCTATTCACAGATTCTGGGAATTAGAGGTGGTCATTTTGTGGGGAGGCATTATTCTGCCTACCACATTATGTAACGCAATGGAAATACTGGTTACAGAGTTACTAAAAATGATTTTTTAACCTAAATTGTCTAGTATTTTTGATCCCCAATTGAAATAGAATCCAACATTAAGCTTCATCACATTAAACCTGCCACAGAAATTGTTTGCATGAGACTCATGATCTCACGACTTTAGTCATTTACTCTCTTTCAAAAGAGATTTCTGTGCTGCAGGATAGAGATTCTATGTAGTGCTGGCAGAAGCATCAAAAATCTTATCAAAAAGACACATGCATTCAACTATTTCTCACAGCACAATTCAGAATCCCAAAGATGTGGGATCAATCCACTTACAAATACATATGTAAGTGGTCCTTCCTAATTTCTCCTAGAAACTTTCCCTGTAAGGTAAAGGTTCATACTTTATTTTTCTGTGTATAAACTAGTTTATGCTTTCTGTGTTTTGCTAGGCTTAAGAAACATGTAAACCTGGGTGGCGCCTGTGGCTCAGCGAGTAGGGTGCCGGCCCCGTATACTGAAGGTGGCGGGTTCAAACCCAGCCTCAGCCGAACTGCAAAACAGAAAAATAGCTGGGCAGTGTGGTGGGCGCCTGTAGTCCCATCTACTCGGGAGGCTGAGGCAAGAGAATCGCCTAAGCCCAGGAGTTGGAGGTTGCTGTGAGCTCTGTGATGCCACAGCACTCTAACGAGGGCGATAAAGTGAAATTCTGTCTCTACAAAAAAAAAAAAAAAAGAAAGAAAAGAAAAGAAAAGTGCAAACCTTACTACTTTTTATAAAAAATTCTATGAAGCACTTATTTTTATAATTCTCTATAAGTATTTTTGTAGAAAAAGTTATAAAATAAAAATCAATAAAGCTAAAATACCTATAATCCCACTATTGCTAGTATTTTGCTGCATTTATTTACACATTATGTATGTGCATATACAATATGTGTATGCCAACCTATATGTGAAGAATGATAACTCCATGAAGGATGTTTGTGATGTAATGCAAACAGTGAAAAGGAGCATGAAAAACCTTTTACATGCCCTGATCATTATGATGATTCATTATCATCATAACTTATGATGATTCATTATTTGGATGTGAACCAATTCATCCAGAAAAAAATGGAGCTGCTCTTAAATTGAGAAAATTCTCTCTATTATGAAATGAGGGAGAATTGTCTACTTATTCTTTCTCATGCTTATAGTAATCTTATCTCTGTTTCTGGCACTTCAAAACATCCAGAGCCTGACCATGTAACAGGAAACCTATTGCCTGCAGGGGTTTTAGTACTGGATACTAATATCAATATTTTAATAGTCAATATTCAGAATATTAACATCAACATTTTGAAAGTAAAGTTAGAAAATGTAGCAAGTCGTAAACCTGCATATAGTTAGAGCCTCAAAAGTTAAGGCACTGTCCCTGTTCCTCCCCCAGTGCCTGGTACAATAACAGACACATTTCTCTTGGGAATGACATCTTAGAGTCGTGATTAGATACTTCTTTAGTCCTGAAATCTATGATTCCTCAGAGCTAATGTATGGATAGATACTTGAGAGAGGATTTTAAAAAAATACTGATTTCTAGTCCCTGGTTCAGTACATCTAGAGTGGGGCTGGAAATCTGTATTTTACAAGGTTTTCCAAATGATTCTGAAGAATAATCAGGTTTACGCACAATCACCACGAGAGCTCTAATGTAATCCAATTATTTTCTGGCAGCCTGAAGGGAAGAGGTGAAGATGGATCTTGATTTATTGTACAAAACATAGATTCCCCAGAGAGGCTCTCCCTGGAAGATATTTAAAAAATCTATTTCCAGATAGTTATTTCCTTGGAGTGTTTTCATTGTCATTCTAAAACCATGGCAAAGATTTGATGAACTTTGCAGGTTACTTCCAAACATTCAATTTTATCAAAATGTGCCAAGTCCTGTAAATGTTACAATGATCTTTAGAAAAAAATTTCCCCAAGAAAAGAGTGCATTTACTTCACACCCATTAAGCTAAGCAATCATGACATGTTCACACCCCTAAGCACATTTAGTTCTTGATAGAAAATGAGGCATTTAGCTTATTGTGGGCACTTGAAGATGCTGGAGATTTTATTATGACTTTCATTTCTCAAAAAATCTATATTAAACATAAAAGTAATATTTATTTCCTTCATTTTATAGGTAATTTTCTTTGTAAAGAATATATAGCAATTTCCCCAGTTTTGCATAAGAAATAATTTGTTTTGACCAGATGCCTCACTCTAATATGATCTTCCTCTCTTTTGATCCCTTCATATTAATTTTGTTAAAAAACATTTTAATAACATAGTTAATGTATTTTACAACATATAAAGTACTTTGTCCCCAATTTTCAGCCATCATAACACCCAACTAAGAAGAATTGCTATTTTAGCAGAAAGGGGAATTGTTTGTCTATATGTCACTCACTCCTTCCTACAGTGGGGACCTGTTTTTGTCCAAAACAAGTTGTTTGCCTTGCTGAGTCTGTCAATTAGTATCTCTGTTCCTTTGTCCTCAGGGGTGAGAGTGTGAGTCCAGGTAACAGTTATGAGAATCTATCACTCCGAGAGCATATGCCCTGAAAAAAAGATCAATTAGATTTTGGGCGAAAGACTTATCTTTTTTTCTTTTTTTTTCCCTCTGTCTCCTTCTCTCTCTCCTGAACTTATTAAACTGGGAAGACTATGACTAGGGCTCAGTGGCTAGTAGTTTTTCCTGCCAAATGGTGAAAGTTTATGTAAGTAAGGATGTCGGTATTTGGAGAGAGGAAGAGAGGAGGGATGGAGAGTCCTGATATTGTAGATTTAACTGAGTTGACTACTGAACTTCCAGCAATATGAAGTTCCTGAATTTGTTCTTCGAGCTATCTTAAATCGAATTTGCAAACACATTGAATTGAACTACAAGCAGAAAAGTCCTGACTAATACAATTATTTTCTCCATTTACCAGAAAGGTAAATGAAATCCATAAAGGTTAAATAAATTGATCTAGTTAGTAAGGAAACCAGACATGAACTCATTCCCGAACACTCTAAACCTTGGTTCTTTGTATCATGTACTCATTCTCAGAATCCACGGAAGGAGCTTTTCACTCAGAGGAAAATTATAATGGGAGAAATCAACCAAATGTGCTGTCTGAGAACATCATACGAGATAACGAGATAGCCAAACTGTTTCTGTCTAGATTTACAGGGGTCTTTGTATAAATAACAAAGGGCTAATGTGTTACACATAATTTATAAATAGGTTACCTTATCACCCACCCTCAAAATAGTAGGCTAATTTGAATGATTGGAATGTATGTATGTGATATTTTTCCATCAAAGTGAAGTTCTCTTTACTATCAGGTGACAGATTAAAGGTTATCCTTCAGGGCACCTGGAAGCATTCTTTTATTTATTTTTTAAAATAATTTTATTAAATCATAATTGTGTACATTGGTGCAATCATGGGGCACAATGTGCTAACTTCATATACAATCTGAAATATTTAGGTAGAACTGTTAAACATAGCCTTCATGGCATTTTTCTTAATCACTATATGAAGACATTGATTTTTCTACCTTTAATAAGTTTCACCAGTACCCTGCTAAGATGCACCGTAGGTGTAATCCCACAAATTGCCCTCCTGCCACCCATCCTCCTCCCTCTGCTCCCCTCCCTTTCCCTTTTCCCTGTATTCTTGTGCTATATTTGGGTTTTAGCCTTCATATGAAAGCTATAAATTAGCTTCATGGTAGGGCTGAGTACATTGAATACTTTTTCTTCCATTCTTGAGATACTTTGCTAAGAAGAATATATTCCAGCTCCATCCATGTAAACATGAAAGAGGTAAAGTCTCCATTTTTCTTTAAAGCTGCATAGTATTCCATGGTATACATGTACCCCAATTTATTAATCCATTCGTGGGTTGATGGGCATTTGGGCTTCTTCCATGACTTAGCAATTATGAATTGGGCTGCAATAAAACTTCTGGTACAAATATTTTTATTATGATGTGATTTTTGGTCTTCTGGATATATACCTAATAAAGGAATAACAGGATCGAATGGCAGATCTATTTTTAGATCTCTACGGATTCTCCAAATATCTTTCCAAAAGGAATGTACTAGTTTGCATTCCCACCAGCAATGTAGAAGTGTTCCCTTTTCTCCACATCCACACCACCATCTCTGGTTTTGGGATTTTGCCATGTGGGCTAATCTTACTGGAGTTAGATGATATCTCAAAGTAGTTTTGATTTGCATTTCTCTGATCATTAAGGATAGTGAGCATTTTTTCATGTGTCTGTAGGCCGTGCACCTGTCTTCTTTAGAGAGGTTTCTCTTCAAGTCCTTTTCCCACCCTGAGATGGGATCACTTGCCCTTTTGTTGCCAATACGCTTGAGTTCTCTGTGTATTCTGGTTATTAAACCTTTGTCAGAGGCATAACCTGCAAATATTTTCTCCCATTCTGAGGGCTGTCTGCCTGCTACACTTACTGTGTTCTTAGCAGTGCAGAAGCTTTTTAGTTTGATCAGATCCCAGTAGTGTATTTTTGATACTGCTTCAATTGCCTGGGGAGTCCTCCTCATAAAAAAATCACCCAGGCTGATTCCCTTGAGAGTTTTCCCTGCACTTTCTTCTAATATTTTCATAGTTTCATGTCTTAAGTTTAAATCTTTGATCCAGTGAGAGTATATCTTGGTTAACAGTGAAAGGTATGGGTCCAGTTTCAGTCGTCTACAGGTCTCCAGCCAGTTCACCCAGCACCATTTGTTAAATAGGGAATCTTTTCCCCACTGAATGTTTTTAATTGGCTTGTCAAAGATCAAACAGTGGTAAGTAGCTGGGTTCTTCTCTTGGTTCTCTATTCTGTACCACACATCTATCTCTTTGTTTTTGTGCCAGTACCATGCTGTTTGGATCACTATCGTAGAGATCTACTGTTTGCAAAACTGGGGACCTTCTTGGTGTGGAGGGGTTAAGTGGCACTGTCTTATTTTCAGCTGTCTTTGTCTTACCCTAAAGAATCTGTTACTCTGGGTTGAAATCTGCGCTGTGAAGGAATACCAGAGTTAAGTTGACGCACCCCCCACAGGCAACAATTGAAAAAGCCAAATCTTACCTTCCCACTACCACACACCTAGGGTACCACTTTAGAAAGTCCTCGGGTGATTAGCCCAGTTGAAGAGGTCCCAAATCAATTGTCCTAACCAGCACCAATCTCAAATGGAAGAGTTAAAAAAGTCTCTGGCAACTAGATAGCAAGGATCTGCTGGAAGTTGTAGTATAATTCACTCCAGTGCTCTGTGAGCTCAGGAGGGCACCCCCCCCAGCAAGTAGATTAATCTAGGAAGTTTGATGCCCTCTTCCCCACCTTGCCCCTCTGTCACACCGAGTCGGTGGTAACAGTTGTGATCCAGTTTCCTCCATTGAGCAGATGCTCGAGAGGTTTGCGCCTGCCTGGGTCACAGTGAGGTCTGTGGCTCTACAACCAGTCCACTACTCCCTGTTACTGTTTGGCAGGGGGCGGTGAGGCCTGAAAACCTGGGTGCTTGACAGGGGCTGGGGTGATTCACTCAGCTCCAGCCTTGTCCCTGGTGTTGCTGCTGGAACAGAACAAGTTTGCAGAATTTTTTTTTGTCAAAGCTATTTTCCCTGATCAGACTGGGGCTGCAAATGGGTTTAACTCAGTCTGTGAGTTCCAGCCCTTTGTCTCAGCTTTCATCCCCTGAGGGTTAGGTTAAGCAAAACAGCCCCTCTGCGAGTATTCTACTCCCTGTGCTGTGGCCTGGCAGTACTGCCTCAGGCAAATCCTTCACATGCCTTGGTTGCCAGTCTGCTCTGCTGGCACCGCAGAAGCTGCCCGCTTCCCCTGGCCTCTCAGAAGACTGGAAGTGTCTCCTCAAAACACCCCCAGGGGTGCAGCTCTCCAGCTATTGTTCCTGGAGTTGGTTGCCATTTCATGCCTCAGGAGACTTTCCCACCCTCCAGGTCTCCTCTCGGCTCTCTCTCCTCTCACCACTCCAAGCCGGAAAACCAGCACAGTTCAGCAACAGTTTGCACCCATCCACACCCCTCAAGAAAATCTCTAAGAATCTGGACTCTGTGGCAAACAGGCCTCCAGACCTCGGGGTGAGAGTGGAGGGGAACACCAAGAACACCAACTTGCAGGTAGAAAGTATATACAGTTTTATGCCTGGCTGGAGAGCGCCATGGCACCCTAGTAGGGGAAGGAGGTCTGGTTTTTAGAGCATCTCTCCCATCCAGTAGAATGGGAGGACATCTGAACTCTGCTCGCTTGTTTGTATGAAGGTATAGAATATACTGCAAACCTCTCTCATGGTGGTGGGGACTCCCATCCGCTTGGTGATGTGCTCTGTACTTTTTTATTTGTGTCCTCGGGGTCTCAGGTCGCTCCAGCAGGGTTGATGTGTGCTCTTCGACCTTTTCTTTTGACTCAGATCCAAACCATTGGCTTTCTTGCTGAGTTTCTGTCCCTTAACTCTCCTTCTCGACGGGAACCTCTGCGGAAAGCTGGCCACAGATCGCCATCTTGGCTCCTCCCAGTGGCTATTTTTAATCCTTTCATCACTGTGGAAGATGAAAGTTGATAAAAAGTTTCTGGGTGAGCTTACTTTTGTGGTGGAGGATTGCGCTGGTTATTCTGGAGGTTAGGTCTGAGAATATCCTGGAGAGCTGGTTTAGTTAGAGTGAATTTCTTCAATGTGAAGAAATTTAATATTAATATTAATATTAATTTAATAATAAATTTAAGTATTCAATTTCTTCATCATAAATGAAACTCAGTTTAGCTGGGTACAGGGTCCTGAGTTGAAAGTTCTTTTGTTTTAGGAGATTAAAAGTTGATGAGCATTTTTTTCTAGCTTGAAAAGTTTGATCAGAGAGATCCACATTTATTCTAATATTCTTCCCCTTGTAGGTAATGGATTTCTTACAACTGGCTGCTTTCAGAATTTTCTCCTTCTTAATACCTTTAGTGAAGTTAATTAAATATATACCTGGGGGATGTCTTATTCTGGTTGAGTCCTGCTGGGGTTCTGAAACTGTCTGCTATCTGAATTTCAGAATCTCTTGGCATGTCTGGAAAGTTCTCTTTCATAATCTCATAAAGAAGAGACTCCATGCCTTGTGATGCAACTTCATTGTTTTCACGTATCCCTATAAGGTGAACATTGGTTTTCTTCGAGTTGTCCCAAAGCTGTCTGAGAGAATAATCAGTTTTTGCCTTCCATTTCTCTACTTCTTTGGAAGTTTGGGAGCATTCAAAAGCATTGTCTTCCATGTCAGAAATCCTTTCTTCTGCTTGCTCAATTCTGTTACTGAGGGATTCTACTGTATTTCTCAGATCTTTGAGGGCTGCAACTTCTTGTCTCAATGTGTCAAAATCTTTGTTCATTTTGTTTTTAAATTGATTGAATTCTTGAGACATCTTTTGGGTCATCTTTTGGATTACTGCTTTGTATTCTAATTCCATCTTTTCCTCCATTCTGCTGACATTATTTGCTATCCAGACTCTGAATTTGATTTCTGACATCTCAGCCATTTGCTTATGCAAGGGATCTTGTACTGTATCTACCTTGTCATTCTTTGGGGGAGTTTATCTACTCTGATTTTTCATATTGCCAGAGGTTTTCTGTTGATACTGCCTCATGATTATTTTTCACTTTTGTCT
Organism: Arctocebus calabarensis; assembly: GCA_963573935.1. Lineage (NCBI taxonomy): Eukaryota > Metazoa > Chordata > Mammalia > Primates > Lorisidae > Arctocebus > Arctocebus calabarensis. The sequence goes on along the minus strand of CAUYON010101129.1, from coordinate 25,484 downwards.
ATGACCGTCCTCAGAGTTGGGGAGGTGTCGCTCCCAGATCAGACCCTGGCAGGATCACTCTGTTGTTGCTGAATCTTTGTAGAGAGTGACCCTGTGTAGCTCCTCTGGGACTGCTCCACCTAGGGAGTTCTGGTTGCGGGAGCAGCTCCAGAGTGTGGCACGCCCAGATCAAGCAGCAGTACGTGGGGTGGGGCAACCGGTGGCCTTTGCAAAGATAGCCCATGCCTCCAGCTGTCTGTGGCTGGGATGATGGCTCCAGAGGGAGGGCACAGTTCATGCAGTGGGGGTCCCAGCAAGCTGCAGGCTGAGGCTGGGTGGGGCACAGATCAGCACCAGGCAGGAGTCCCAGCCCACTTCCTGGCTAAGGCCATGAGGGGTGCCAATTGGGGCTGCGTGGGGTTCCTGGTGGAGTGGAGTTCCAGGCTGCTGTGGGCGTCAGGCCTGGGGCATGGATTGGAGCCGGGGGTCTGGTGGTGTCCCTGGCCTGGGGGATGTCAGGGGCTTGGTGGGACCCTGGAGTCTCTTACCTGGTGGGCCTCCTGGTCTGGTAGATAGGGAGGGTGGATGTTGCTCAAGTACTCCTCCCTCAGTTTTCCAAGATATCAAAATTTTAAATAAAGGCAGACTCAGTACTAATGAATCTCTTTTGTCCTCATTCTCCAATGTGGCTTGGCATAATGCTTTTGCTGACTGTGACCAGAGACACCAGTTGAAAACCAATTTGAAAGAACACTTGCAATTTAGCTGAGCTGGATACTTCATCCTTTGACATATTGTCCTATGTAGTGTAAAGGTGGAAATAAATTCCACACCAGATTTAATATGCACAGTAAGATCATAGGTATATAGTGCACACAAGATCAGAGAGGCTATAGACTTGTATAGTTCCGAGTTTTCTTAAGGGAACCAATTATCTCTTGACTTTAATTTTCTAAACTTTCTAAATGTACTTTTTTGAAATATCACACTGCAAAACAAACAAACAAAAACAAAATTCCTCCTATATTTACCTCAGACCATTACTGCACTTTGTAAAACAAACAAAAAATAAAAATTGTATCTTGCCTGCTTTTATTAATGTCAGCTATTGGTGTTCTTAATTTTAAGGTTAAGACTCATTCACCAGGAGCATTTCTGAACTTAGCTAGCTCACTCATCTTGAAGGAATACTTGCAGAAATAAAACTCTGCTTGGCTGAGTGTGTGCCAAAAATGTCTGACAGGGAGATAATTAGGCAACTTTAGAGTAGTGTGATGAATAGAGCACACTACTGGAGATTCTAACTTACACACCCTTTGAGAAACATGGCACAGCTGTGGAGTGTGATAAACATCAGGCCAACAGAAGGGACTACTGAATCAGAATGGGATTGATTGATCTTGAGAAAACACACCAGGAATTTTGCAACAGGAACAAATAATACAGGTTGAGTTCAGCTTGATCATGTCACTAATTAATCATTGACTCTCATATGCCACCTTATAGTCTACAAAATGCTTTCACAAACAGCTCCACTGAGCCTCATTACAAGCTTATAAGCATTGACATTACAGCTGTATGAAGAAAACTGAGACCTGAAGTAGACTGATTCAATTTCATATAGTATGTAAGTATTGGAGGGAGTTCCTGAATCCATCTGGCACAAAATTAAGTAATTTTTCTGTGTTATAGGTTTCTTTCCATTACATCATCATCTGTAGAGGGGAAAGAACATGAAAATACTCTTCCCTTTTCTTGCTAATATTAGTATATGTTGATAATACTTTGCCTTTATCTTTTCACTTTTACTCTTTATTATTTTGATACAATCTTAAAGTTACAGAAAAGTTGCAAATATAAAATAAATAATTTTTCTTCTACCATTTGAAAAATTGCTTAAACAGATTCCATCACCCCAAGCTCCTTCAGTGTGCAGTTTATAGAACAAGATCATTTTTCCACAGACCATAATGCAAGTCTCAAAATTACAGGTGACACATTACTGCCATTTGACTCAACAAAGTCAAGTTCAAGCTACCATCCAAGTTTTACCAACTGTTCCAAAAATGTGCTTTGTGGCAAAATGACCCAGTTTTGAATTGTAGGATGCATTTTTTTCTCTTTAGTTTCCTTTATTCTGGAACTGTTTCAGTCTTTCCTTGGCTTTCATACATTGGAGCTTTCCTTGGCCTGATATTGTATGGACTATTCCTCAATTTTAGGCAGGAATTTCACTAAAGTAATCCTATTCTCCTTGCATTTTTATTAGTTTGCCCATGATTCAAATTTGTGTAATTAACAGTAATTTTAACTTTGATCACTTATGTAAAACACATGCACCTTGTTTATCTACCATGCACATTTTTAACATGTTTACTTATTTTTATATTTGCAGGGTAGATTATGGCATATATATATATATATATATATATTTTTTTTTTTTTTTTTTTTGAGACAGAGCCTCAAGCTGTCACCCTGGATAGAGTGCTGTAGCATCACAGCTCACAGCAACCTCCAATTCCTGGGCTCAAGCGAGTCTCCTGTCTCCGCCTCCCAAGTAGCTGGGACCACAGGCACCCGCCACTATGCCCGGCCATTTTTTGGTTGCAGCCATCATTGTTGTTTGGCAGGCCCAGGCTGGATTTGAACCCGCCAGCTTAGGTGTTTGTGGCTGGCACCTTAGCCTGCTGAGCCACAGGCGCTGAGCCGATTATGGCTTATATTTTATTCAACAGGCTATAACCCATTAACATCACTGTTTCTTTTGATGCTTAAACTATCCCATATTTGGTCTGCCCTTCAAGCTGCCCTTTTATTCTTTTGGCATGCTCCTTCATCATTTCAGCCTTGTTTTGTTTTATGGTACAATCTGATGCTCCTGTAATCTTTCGTCTTTTCCTATCTGACCTCTGGAATCATACTTTTCTCTAGGGAGTCCTAGTTCTTCTTAGAAGAAAATGAAATTCAGAAACCAAAATATGAGTTTAATGTGTGCTTATTACTATTGGGATGTCCCGCACCCAGGATTTCTTAGTGGAAAAAAGCCACAAAAGAAAAACACAGAAATATATTTACATCTTTATATATTTCTGTGTATTTCTTTTTTTATTTCTTTATTTTTACATCAAAAAATATGAATTCACACTAATCCTTTTTAAGTATACCCTTGTTATCTCCCTCTCTATATTCGTAATTTTGTTTACTGATACTAAGAAACCTAATTCCCATTATTCTTTTTTATAATTTCAAATTATTAAGGGGCTACAATGTCTTTGGTTACAAGGATCACTTTGCTAATGCTTAAGTCATGGCTTGATGTGTGCTCATCACATACCTAGTGTTCACTGTATGTGGTAGTGTTCACTGTATGTGGTAGGTAGAGCTCCTCTTTCCTCCACCCTTGCTTGATTTACACTATGTACAGTTCCAGCTCATCAGTTAGAATACAATGTACACATGTGTGCTCATCCATTAGTGCCAGCTCATCAGTGTTTTTGTGTTCTTGGGATTCTTCACTTGGGATCATCATCTGCAGTTTCATCCAAATTGTTTAAAAAGGCATTAATTCATCATTTGTATGGTTGAGTGGTACTTCCTGATATAGATAGGCCATATTGCTTTAATCTATTCATAAATTGATGGGCACTTGGAGGGATTCCAGATCTTTGCAATTGTGAATTGTGCTGTAAAAAAATTCAAGTGCTGGCATCCTTTTTTAAAAATGACTTTTCCTGTAGGTAGATACTAGGTAGTGAGATTGCTGGATTGAATGGTAGGTTTACTTTTAGTTCTTTGAGGAATCTCCATAATGTTTTCCATAGAGGCTTTACTAATTTGTAGTCCCACCCAAAGTATATATGTATTCCTTCTTCTCTACATCCACAACCATGCCTATGGTTATTGGACTCTTTAATAAAGGCCCTTCTAGGCTCAGCACCAATGGCACAATGGCTACAGAGCTAGTCACATACACTGAGGGTGGCAGGTTTGAAGCTGGCCCGGGCCATATAAGCAACAATGACAACTGCAACAACAACAAAAAAGTAGCTAGGCATTGTGTTAGGTGCCTGTGGTCATGGCTTGAAGTGTACTTGGGAGGCTGAGGCAAGAGAACCTCTTGGGCCCAAGAGTTTGAGGTTGCTGTGAGCTATGGTGCCATAGCACTCTGCAGAGTGCAACACAGTGGGACTTTATCTCAAAGAAAAGAAAAGAAAAGAAAAGCCATTCTAGCAGGAATAAGGTGATACAAAACTGTGGTTTTAATTTGTATTTCCCCAAAGATTAGTGACATTGAACAATTTTTTCATGTTTACTGGCCATTTGTCTATATTTGTATAAAAAGTTCTGTTCGTGTCTTTTGTTCCCTTTTTAATGGAGTAGTTTCCTTTTTTCTTGCTTATTTGCTTGAATTCTTCGTAGAACCTGGATATTAGCACTTTATCAATGTACATGTATGCTTGCAAATATTTTCTCCCATTCTGTAGATTGTCTCTTTGCACTGTTGACTATTTACTTAGCTATGCAGAAGCTTTTTAGTTTAATCAAATCCCATTTATTAATGCTGTTGTTGCTGTGATTACCACTAGCATCTTCTTCATCAATTTTTTGCTGAGATTGATAGATAGGAAATTTTTTCTATATTTTTCTCTAGAATTTGCATAGTTTCATACTTTATATTTAAGCCATTTATCCATCTTGAATTAATTTTTGTGAGTGGTGAGTGAAAGAAGTCTTGTCTCATTATTCAGCATGTGGCTGTTCAATTTTCCCAGCACCATGTATTGAATAGGAGTTACTTTCTCCAGCATGTATTTTTGTCTCGCTTGTCAAAGATCAGTTGGCTGTATGTAAATAGTTTTATATCTGGGTTCTCTCTTCTACTCCATTGGTCTATGTCTCTGTTTTCATACAAGTACCATGCAAGCTATTTTGGTCACTATAACCTAGTATAGCTTGAGGTCCTTATAGGATAGTTTAATAGCTTGTGTTTCTTTTGTCATTTACTTCAAAGAATCTTTATTTCTATCTGCATTTCTTCCTTGAACCAATAATTATCCAGTAGAAGTTTATTTAATTTCAATGACTTTGTATAGGTTTGAGTGTTTCTCTTATGATTCATTTTTAGTTATATTCTTCTGTGATCTGAGCAGATACATGGTATGATTTCTATATTTTAAAATTTGTTGTGGCCTGTTTGTGGCCTAAGATATAATTAATCTTAGAGAATACCCCATGTACTCAGTGTTGATGAGAAAAGTGTATATCCAATAGTTTTAGGATAGAATGCTCTGCAAATTTTTGTTGGTTTGATATAGAGACTTGTTTAGATTCAGTGTTTATTTATTTTACTTACCTCTATACCCCACTGTCCAGAGATGTCTCTGGCAATTATGATGTTGCTATTTTTTTCTTTGCTTAGCTCTAGTAAAATTTGCTTTATGTATCTTGGAGCTGCTGTGTTAGGTACATGTACATACTAGAATTTTTACATATTCTTATTGCTTCCTTTACTAATATATAATGACTTTCTTTGTCTTTCCTTATCTTTGTTGATTTATTGTCAATTTTATTTGAGATGAAAAGGGTTATGCCTGCTTTCTTTTGGTTTCCATTTATGTGGAATATTTTTTTTTCCTTTTTTTCCATTCTTGAGTCTGTGTGTGTTTTGGGGGTTTAGATGTGTTTCCTGCAGAAAACAGATACTTAGGTTGTGTTTTTCATTAATTCAGCCATCCTGTGTCTGTGGATAACTGGGCTATTGTTATTTGTATGAACTAGGTCTAGGAGTGGAACATTTAAACTGTTAATGTTAAGAAATAAAATTGATATGTAGGATGCTATTCTGTTTATCATGTCGGGTAGTACTTGCTTTGTTTTCCCTGTTGTGCTATTGTTTTATAAGAGCTGTGAGTTTTTACCTTTTTTGGATAATTTTATACTGGCTAGTGTCTATTGTATTGACTCCTGCATAAGGCAGTTCTGAGTATGTCCTGCAGGTCATATCTGATCATGACAAATTCCCTCACTGTTTGCTAGTCTGGAAAAGACTTAATTTCTCTATCAGTTGTGAAACTTACTTTTTCAGTATACAAGATCATAGGATGCCAGCTATTTTGTTTAAGAAGATGGGAGGTGGGGCCCCACTCTCTTCTTGCTTGTCAGGTTTCCCTGGGGAAGCCTGCTGTTAGTTTAATGAGTTTTCTTTTGTATGTCAGTTCTTGCTTATGTCTAGTTGCTTGTAGAATTTTCTCCTGTATTTTGACTTAGGCCAGGATGCTTACTCTGTGTCTGGGAGGTGTCCTATTTACTATGAATTTTCCTGGAGCTCAATCACCATCTTGTATGTGGATGTCTGCATCTCTGATGTTACCAGAAGTTTTCCTCAATAATTCCCTCAAATAGATTTTTCATGCTCTTACCTCTTTCTTCTTCTCCCTCAGGGATACTTATAATTTGTATGTTAGTTCATTTTTCCTGGTCCCATATGTCTCTAAATGATCACTCTGCCTTCTTTCTTCTTGTCTCTGCCTTTTTAAATAACTGGGTTAGCTTGACTACCTTGTCTTCAGGATCTGAGATTCTTTCTTCTCCTTTGTTTAGTCTGTTACTGATACTTTCTGCTGTGTTTTGAAGTTCCCTAAATTACTCTTATCATTTCTTTAAGTTTTATCATTTTAGTATATTTCTTTCACATGTTGTTTAACTCTTTAGTGATGTTTTTTTCATTAATTTCCTGGAAATTTTTTGGCCTCTTTTTGCTGGGTTTCAAATTTTTAAAAATTTTATTTTATCTTATTTGTCATTCATATTCTTGGATTTCACTTCTGTCATTTCAGCAATTTCCTTGTGGATGGAGTCTAGTACTGTAGTTCCATTGTGATTCCTTTTGGCTATTGAATTATTTTGCCTTTGTATGTTGCCAGGATTATTTTTCCAGTTTCTTCTCATCTTTTTCTGCAAACTATCCTATTTAGTGATGGGAAGTAAAGGAGCTTTTGTGGCTTTATCTGGAATATTGACCCTTCAGGAGAGGGGTGAGTATACTAAGAGCCTATAGAACAGCTATTCTGTTTTAACCTGATCTAACCTGTTCCACTGTGATTGCCTTAGTTTGAGCCAGTACTGGATGATCTTCATGTGAAGTAGAGAATTATTCCCCAGTTTATTGTTGACAGTTTGAATTGATGATTGGTTGCAATCCTTTCCACCATAGTTATTGTTGTGATGGGTTGCTCTGGACATGGTCACCCAGTGGAGGTGATAGTGGAAGCTGGGTGGGTCTACCCAGGCAGTGGAGATGGATGACTGGGCTACTGTTATTTGTATGAACTAGGTCTAGGAGTAATGGCTGCTCAGGGCTAGGGGATTCTGGATGAAGTGTTATCCCTTGAAGAGATCCTGCTGGCTTCGCTGAAGTGGTGAAGATCCAGGGGTATTGTTTGGGAGCCTAGGTTCAACTCTGCAGTGTCAGTGGTGGTGCTGCAGACACAGTGGGGGCCCAGGAGCTACAGGGACAGAGCCTTGGGCATGGGTGAAGCAAGATCCTCAGACCTGGGTCGAGGATCACAGAAGCAAGAGCTGTACCAACAGAAGGCTGTTTCAGGGACCATAGGGTTGTGCTTTACCTGTTGGTTAGCTGAGTTCTTTCCCTATCTGCATAGTCTCATTGAGACAGGTTCCCAGTGCTTCCCACATGAAACCTGTGGTGTCTGAGGCTCCTCTTCTGCTCAGATCTCACACAGAGGAGAGGGGAGCTTACTCCCCAGACTCTAGACATAGTATAAGGGAGTATTTGTTCTGTCTTCTCCACTTCCCAGCCCAGGGTGGGTGATGCAGAGGCTACTGCTGGCAATTTCTGTCCCAACCAGAGCTCCAACCATGCTCCAGAGTGATGACTGTTATTGACTGCAAAAAGCAAGGACTGGCAGTCCACATATTTCTGCTGTGCCTCTTCTCTGGTTTGCAGTGTTTCTATACAGACTCTAAGGAGTTCCCTTATCTGTCCAGAAGTTTGCAGTAGAGGAGGGAGACCCTGCACAGCTCAAAACACCTTCTACTTTTATTCCTCTCATACAAAGTATTGCCCCCTTAGGTTGCTTCTGTTCTGTTGTCTTCCCTTCTCTTCAGTTGTGTGAATTATATTGGGACCTCCACCTTAGTCTCTAAGATTGTAGTGGTGTTTGTGAATAAGAAAAAGCCATATCTTTGTTTGATTGTCTGTAGATTCTGTAATCGGTTGTGAAGTTCTGTCCATGGTAGGTGCTTTCTTGTGGGTGCACCAGCAGAGTGCAAGGGGCCACTTTTGAATATGTTGGTTCAATAGACTCTCTCTTGACTTCAGTGGTCAAGGAAAAAGTAAGAAAGGAAAAGAGTTAATAGAAGAGGGCCAGCATTCCAATTCCTCCAGTCTCTCTCCTTGGAAGGAAACACACACAGAAAGTCCAAACTCTAGGATTACACAAGTTCTCCAAGGTTCACAGCAATGTGGGAAGATGTTGGCAACTATGTGTGATGTGAAAACCAAAGAGAAGGAGCTCCATAGGGTGGACGAATGGAGAAACTGTATGGTGTTCACCTTCTTGGCTCTGTACTGTACCCACAGGGATTAATTCCCAAAGGGGCAGGAAGCCCAATGCTTTATTTTCAAGAGGTTTCCAGTTCAGTGGTTGCATCAGAGTGTTGATTTGTTTGGGCAGAAATGCTAAGCGTCTCAGCAGTCTGCTCACCATGTGTGTGGTACGAAGAAACAAAACCACTACCTACTGCCTTCACTGGACTCCAAGATTCTCTGTGGTTGATCTTTGTCACTATCTTTTTTTCTTATGAATCTACTTTACAGTTTCATAAAGTCTCTGGCAGTATCTGGCACCTCTCCCCCTGAACTACATCCTGGATGTTCCCATTCCCTCCCTCCTGAAACTCTTCCTTATTTCTGGAATGATATGGCAACTAATGTCTTTAGTCAGACATCATTTCTCACATGTCCCCTTATTCATAATGTAGTTCTTTATGTGCTTAATATCCTCTTCATGTAACCAATATCCCAATAGTGCTGCCATCTTCCTCACACAAAGATCCCTTTATCACTCATCCTGGGCTCCAAAACATTGTGGAGGTCTGTGCTGCTCCTCACTACATGTAAATGCCTTCTTTCTCCAACTTTTTTCCAACTCTCTGAGTGGGACTGTCCACAATTTGGAAATCCTTCTCACCTCATGTCCTCTAGCCTACCCACCAATAATCCAGTACCTCCTGACAAGGAGTATCCCTTGTGGATACACTCTTGTCTTGCTAGGGTTATTATGCCCCTGATGGATGGTCATCTCATGTATATGTCTTCTGCAACACACTTGGGCTTTCTCACTCAGGAAAGAGACAGCCCTTCTGGAGACATTTTATTTATACTATTCATGATCTGACTCTCCATGCCAAGTTCCCTCCCCCATGCTTGAATGTCCTCATCAGATCACTCAGTACTGATGATTTAACCCTTCATCATCCCCTTGGGCTCTAGCACTCCATGCTAGGCCACCTTACAATCTGCTCTCTTGCACATTGTTCATGCTATCCCTTTAGCCATGACATCCCACACTATCCAAGCCCCCACCTCATGGCTTGTAGACTGAAGTTTCCATTAAGGGAGTTGAAAGTGGAAAGAGAAGAAGAGCAAAGCATTGCCTTTAAACATAAACAGGATAATTTTAATCTTCATTGCCCTCTTTGTTTTGTCATGAAACTGATTTGTGCATTCTTTCATGTTGATCATATGTAATATTCTCAGGTTGTTTACTAAGCCACATCCAGGAAGTGTAGAAACCATATTCTCTACCAACAATAAACATACATGTAGAGACTATATTTTGGAGTAAGTATTTGAAAGAATACTTTATGTAACCAAATGATTGGAAATTATTTTCCATGATACTAATTTACTTGATAAAATAATTTTCCATTGACAGTAATTAATTATAATTTAATGTTAATTGGGACTAGATTGTCTATAAATGAACAAAACCAAATGACATTTTGCTCTTGAAAAAAGTATGAAATCAAAAAACAAATTTGAAACTGTAACATCAGTAAGGAATTATTTTGACAGCGACTTTAAAGGAGAAGTATCAGTGAAATACACTAACCTAGTTGTTCTTTTAAAGAAGAAAAGTGTTATCTTTTGTTTTGTGATACTTTCTATTTTGAGTATGCTGTAGGTCTTTTAACTTTATTATAGTGTGTGTATTTATGTGTATGTATGTGTAAGTACCTTACTTTAATGAAAGTCAGTGTATGTTAGACACAGGTCTTAGAGTGAAGACCTAAAGTATGGTATGTTTCAAAGTCTGGTGTATCAGCATGGTTTTTGGAATTTGATCTCTTGGGATCATTTCTGGGAAGGTCCAGGTTAACTAAATAGATCCCCTATTACTAAGTCATCAGAACTAAGACTGTTTCATACACAGGTCACACTCAATCCTCCATGCAGTATACTGTAAGGAAAAGAAGATCAAGAGTGTGATGGGTATTAAAATATTTTCAATTTCAGTATCATCACCTCTCCCCACAAACTGTATCCTTTTTCCCACATCAGCACATTTGAATAAAGACAAAGAAATTTAGAGAGAGGGAGATTCTCTCTCTCTCTCTCTTTCCATATGTTTACACACACACATACCCCCATATATGTACACATGTGTTTATATATACATATATTTATATACACACACACGGAATACTATATACTTAGAGTTTCTGGATAAAATGAAAGATATAAAGCACTACTGCTTATAATGTCAATACATTGTTGGTGATGGTTACAAAAGAAATGAAAAGTATTCACATCCACACTGGCAAAAAGTGTCACTAGAAACTGAGGCACAGTTGTGCAGTATTCAGGCTACCATATATAGTACTAGAGTTTTGCTGCTAGGGTGGCTTTACTAGAACATGTTGCCTAAACATAACTGGCAGTAGTATAAACCCCGTCTTGCTGTTCAAATCTCATGCAGAAATCACAAGAATTCTCACCCTACATCTGTAAAATATTTAGCAAGTCCTGTCCTGGTGATTATAGGGAAAGAGATGTCAGAAAGTGTCCACTTTATTTATGACTTAACTTTATTGTATACCTGCCATTCACTACCCAATTGTCTGTGATTTAATTGTGTTTTGGCCCAAGAAACACCTTTTACATTTGAAAATCCAGTTTTACGTAAAATATACATTAATAAGTTTTTATTTATTTTTAAATTGTCTTATGCAGTAGCCCTTTCTTACCCATAGGCGGTATATTCTAAGACCCAGGGAGATGTCTTAAATTGCAGAGAGTGGTGAACCATATATATATATTATGTTTATTCCTATATATACATATCTATGACAAAGTTTAATTTATATATTAGGCAGAGAGATTAGAAATAACTAATAATAAAATTGTAATAATTTTAACAATGTGCTATAATAAAAGTTATATAAATATTCTGTCTCACTTTCTGTCTCTCTTAAACCACCTCATTGTTTTGTGTACACCCTTCTTATGATGATGTGAGATGATAAAATGCCTATATGACGAGATAAAGAGTAAGGTGAATGATGTAGGTGTTATGACATAGCCTTAGGCCACTATTGACCTATGATATGTCAGAATTAAGATCACCTACTTTGGGTGATCCCAGATCATGGAGTCACAACAATGTCAACATTTGGATGTCAGAAGCAATGCCAATGACTAACAGAAGGGTAATTACACAGTGCGAATGTGCTAGATAAAGAGACGATTACCATCCTGGGTGGGATAGAGATAGATGGTATCGGATTTTGTCATGCTACTCAGAAGAGTACTCACAGTTTAAAACATGTAAAGTATTAATTTCTGGAAGTTTTCATTTAATATTTCCTGGCTATGGTTGATCTTGGTAACAAATTATGAAAGGTAAAACCACAGACAAGGAGAGGCCATTAACTTGCATAAGGAAGTTCTTTCTGATATTTTGCAGGAATAAGCTTACTCTGATTCAAACTTTGACAGTGTTTATCTTCCATTGTCTTCAACTGCCATCGACTCAGCTTCTTGTAATCTCAGCCAATTCTTCTTGACTCCATTGACTGGAAAAGACCTGTCAGCTGCAGCACAAGTCAGACCTTCCTGGCCCATGCCAGCTAGGTCTTCTCATGATGGGAATAAAAGATTAGAGGCTCTCAGTGCCAGCTACACTTATTAATGTCAAATGAGACTGAGAAGAGACTGAGGAGGATTTTTTTCTGGTTTTCCCTAATGTGTGATTCCAGCAGAGGAGTCAGTTAGAAAAGAACTCTGAAATGACATGATCTCATGGGGAATGTTTGTGAATATTGTTGGACAAAAGTTTTTACTTTTCCAAAGCCTAGGGACTCATTTCTTAAGAATGGATGCCCAAAATAAGGGAGTGAGAATTTTGTTCTTCTCTGGCTGGTTGTTTAGACAGAGCACTTGCCAATGTGCTCCTGTATGACAAGCAGACAGAATACCTTAGAAAGAAATGGAAGAACTGAGAATGAGGGAGCCATTTGTCAATAACTATTGAACAGATCAACGAGAGGCCATGAAATAGGCTGATGCTGGTGAGAAATGAATGGCATTGGAAAAGATGTAGCCAGAACCTTATTTCTAACATTAGGAAATTGTATTATAGAATACCTCTGTGCAGGGGCTTAATAACCTATCCCAGTGTCCTCCAAGAAAGCTAGCATTAGGTGATTGGTACATAGAAGGCAGGAATAGCAAGTTTCAGTCATTAAGAGAAAAACAATAATCAACCTATCTGGATCACCTCCTCATTCAGATAAGTCAAGGAATACTTTCACTGATTTCTAATCAGAATAACTGACCTTAGAAAAGGAAGGAGGGGAGGGTGTAAATCATGACCCTGTATGCACTTGCCTCCCCAACCTCCCTCCTGAACACTAAAACACAAGTGATTCAACCTCACTTGGTGGAAAGGAGGAAAAACTTTAATCTAGTGTAATGTGGAAGGTTTGAATTAATCAGAATAGCATCTTAATAGCAAAAAAAAATTATTTTAATTATTGAGAAGTGACTAGACATGTATTAAAAATTTCAAGATATTAAGGGACTAACCACATAGTAGTATTCACATAAATAAAACTGTTCTATGTTTATATCATCAAAAGTTGATATCTTTTTGTGCTTACAGAAAGTTGATATCTTTTGTGTTTATAGAAAGTTTTTCAACACTATTAAATGAACCTAGCTATTTACTTACACTTTTTAAATTTCCAAGTTTGATAACATAGCTTTAAATTTGGATATTTAAAGTTCTGAACAATAGAAATTCATGAAGGATAACAAAGAGCTGACAGGATGGAAATTCAGTTCTGTATGTCCTCAATCAACAAAGAAAAAAAGGGCTTCACCAGGTACATCTGAAGGTCAGTATTGTATGGTGAAAGGCCTCAGCTGAACTTGAAACAGAAAATAAACATTGAAGGAAGATCTATCTCAGACATTAGGAGATAGGTAATGATATTAAGTGGCCAGAGCAGAACAAGACAGGTCACAAATAGGGAAGGGAAGGATATGTCAGATGCAGAGCAAAAATGTTAAAGGCAGAATTTAAGTTTAGAATTAAGTAAGCCAGAAGCACAAGACTTTAGACATCTGCAAGATAATTACATTGAAAGATTGCTGAAGTATGTGTTCATTTCACCAAATAAATGTTAATGAGTGTTGAACCTGTTCATTACCTGGGCTACAAAGTTGATATGATATAGCTATCTTTCCTCCAAATTACTTACCATGCAGAGATAAATAAAGATTTCAGTGTTCCCTCCCTCTCACTTTCTGCCAACTAAAATGTTTGCAAACTTTTATCTTCCAAAATTATTTAAGATTCTCTTAATGCCATTTATTTTAAAAACTTTTATTTCAAATTATGTTTTTAATTTTTAATAATTAAGTTATGTCAAAATCCTTATAATTGGGGCAATGGTTTTCATAGTTGAACAATCTAGACAGAATCAAGGCTAAGATTCACTTAGCTATATATGAGGACCTTTCTCATTTTGCCTGGGCTATCAAATATTGTCTATCATATTTGCAGGAATTCTTTAGTTTGGAGATTGTTCAAGGTGTATGTGTTGATAATAACTGAGTCTAGACTCTACCATTGGGAAGAACTATGTCCATATTTCCTTTGAATATGCCCTTCAGTGAGGCTCTGATTTTGGTTTCACAAGGTATATAAATGAGAGCTCTCAGTGAGGAAATCTAAAACCTGCATTTCTGTGAAACTTTTGTTGGGCAACATTTTTTTTCTCTGAAATGTCCTAGTTCAGTTATTTCTCTTCTTATTTCTATCTCTTCTGTGTTTTTGAATACAAGCCTTATTGCTTCTTGCAGACAACTCTTGGTTCTGCTTTCACATTTTTTCAAAATTTTTTAAAAGATTTTTCATTTTGTATCACAAACTTCAAATTGTTCGTGACTTGACTTACTAATTGAGAATCACTGCAGATATTGTCCCCTCTCTAGTTGCATTAAAAATGTCATCTGTACTCTCTTTGTTACACATTTTCACCCTGTCACATCACCAAGCTATGTCCCCTGGTGAAGGGCTCTTTGACACAATTATTTATAGTTTGAGGGTTTTTTTGTGTGTGTGTGAAAACAGATCTCCCAGTGAATATATGTGTTATCATTGAACATCACATCTTTCTTTACTTACTTAGCAACAGTAATGCATCTTTCTGTATGCCTCTGACATTCCTCTTTCAGGAATGAAACATCCATTCTTCCAGTGGTCACCTGTTGTTGGCTATAGATGGCTACCAACTGTTTCACTTTGAAAATTATCCTCAGTCTGAGTTAGCTGCCTCACTCCATGTTTGTCCCATCCTGGGGCCAAATCATATGCAATGACAAATACATGCAATTCTCCCAGACATGGCCCCATTGCACTAATTTGGGATCATTCTGAATGGCCAATTCATTCCATACATGCCTATGGGGCTGGCAGAGACTTCTGTATCATCTGCATCACAATTCAACTTCTCCCTCTGTCCAATCCTGCTCCTCTTCCTTACAGGTGTTGTTCTAATGTACCGCCCCTAATACAACTCCTGCATGAAAATTTATGCCTCACATACTATTCTAGAGGTCCCTAACTCAGAACATTTTATATCAAGAGTGATCCTGAACAGCAAATTGTAACATAGAATATTAGAGCTGGAATTACTCACTGGCTGCCTGGCATTATGGACTAATGATAGGGATAGTACTAATGTGTCTTGGTACACTAAAGCAATAGAGTTATTGAACGTTTACTGGCAGTGAACAAGTGGGAAGTAACACAATGAGTAGTACAATATCAGATGCAGTTAAAAGTAAAACCTAAGTAGTCATTAGAAGATATGGAATTATAAGAGGGACTTTACCTAACAAAGGCAATCAAGATAACCTGGTTGTTTGTGCCCTCAAAGACTCTCTAATAATAAAAAATAAAAAATAAAAACAAATAACAACAAATATTAGTGTCTAGTTATTTAAAAAAAAAAGAAGAAGATATGGAATTAGATGTTCCTTATTGGTTACTATGCTTTAGAAAAAGAAAAAGAAAAATAAAGTATGATTGATGATTATTTTAAGTTAGAGTATGGTTAATTATTATTTTTCCATTAATATTATAATCATAAATGACCCCTCGGCAATATAGAAGGAGACTCTTAGAAGCATAGAGAATCCCAGCAAGTGATCTCTGCTATGGTCTGAACTTTAACTGGGGAAAAGTGGAAACAAGAGATTAGAGATATTGATGTCTCTGTTGCATTTCTCTAGAACCTTGACTCATTTTGATTTTGTTCGACTTTCAGGAATGGCCACTCCTTCCTATTTAAAGACTGGAGTTTTATCCCCTCTTAGAGATGATGTGGATCCCTCTGCTTGCAAGATAACACATGCCTTCTTCAGGACGTACCTTTACTTCTGCCACATGCAAGAAAATTCTTAACTGGGTGAAACCTCAGAATAAATTGGCTAGGAAAATATTGGGCCTGCTAACAGGAAAAAAAAATGACTAAGTGCTATTTGACTTTAGGTCCTAGTAAACATTACAGATAAAGCCCAGGAAAATATTTATGGCATTGATCTGAGGACCCTAGATTAAGGTCTGCAGACTATAAAGTTATATCCAAGGGAGTTTCTTGATATGGAATACTGCTGTATTATACAAGATTTAGCACTCTGACAAGAAACAAGGGAGATGGTACTAATGTACTACTAAGGTGGCCTGTGAAAGCTTGGAAAAATTGATTAACTTCACTAAATAAAGAAAAGTACAGGAATGCCTGGAAAACAGTGAGGGAAATGTGAGATGCTCACAAACCTGATTGGTGTGGATATACTTCATAAATTAGTGAAACCCACTGGACATCTATATTCTGTAGGAAGCCCTGAGTAAAAGCAAAGCAATAAAGAATGTGTTGGTGAGGGGTGCACAAGCATTGTTATAAATATATGTTATGTCTATCCTCTGTAGGCTAGAAATGATTCTTGAAGAGGATGTAATAGAATGGGCTCCCAATTTCACTGAGATGATAGAATGCTAAATTAATAGATACCAACTCGTGGGGCTTAATTGTCATATGAAGAGTAGGAGAAATTACTGAACTATGTCTCAAGGTCAGAGTGGAAGTATGGAAGCCAGGGGCCAGACCAACAATGGGAATTAATGACACAGACAGGAGAAATTGCCACCCATCCCAGGAGGGACCTGAAAACATGCTCTACCCTATGCATACCTAGGATACAATACCCATTGCTTTGCAATAGGCTACTATGAGAACAATAAACAAGCAGACTGCACTCCCTACACCTTCTTTCCTATGCTGTTTGCCTCAGTGGCCCTTACTCACTCTTCTTTTAGGCCCCCAAACCCAATCCAGTACCTTTTTGAGAGTTTAAAGAAGGGCTGAACCCTAACTCCTGGCTAAGTTTGATATGATGCAGCTGTAATTACCATCCACCTGGGGAGGAAACAAGAAATCTAAGTTCTCCTAAGCACACTTAGGACCATACCTCCTATTCTGCTGATAGTGGCTGTGGGACTGGAGATTAACCCCTCTAACCACTGCAACTATCAGCAATACCAGCACAGACCATTTGGGTGCTAGGGATGGCTCCACCTACACTGTTGCCATCATTCACTCACTCCAGCTGCCCAGGGTTCTTAGAACATTCCCACATACCCATCCCACCGAACTCACTTACTAGCTTTTAGGCATGTCACCTGAAGGCACAAGATTGGCCCTTTAAGACCCACTAACACCAGTGCCAGTGTAAAGTACTATGAGACCTAAAAAAAAGGCATGCTCAGTATCACTGCTGCAACCACTGGGACCCAAAGACTGACTAAGTTGATGTCCAAGTGCCCTGTAAAATTTCATCACAAACTCAACTAATAACTAATAACCAAAGAGCTCACAAGCACAAATGATCTGTGTGCTTCTGAAGAAAACATATAAAGATCATAATACCACAGGTGCACAAAATCAAAGCTAAAATATCTCATTCAAATATATATGTATCAGCACTGTGGGAAGCTGAGGAGGAAGAATTGCTTGAGCTTAGGAGTTCAAGAATTGCCTGAGTGAGAGTGAGATCCCTGACTCATAAAAAGCAAAACAAAACAAAAACAAAAAACAAACAAACAAAACCCAGCCAGGTGCAGCAGTGAGTGTCTATAATACCAGGGGCTTCTAGAGGTTGAGGCAGCAGGATGCCCACAGCCTGAGTCTGAGGTTGCAGTGAGCTATGACATCATTGCACACTGCTCAGGACATAGGATGGGACTCTGTCTCAACAATGACAACAACAACAAAAATCAAAGAAATAAAAATAAAAATAAGCAAGAAAATACAAAAAATTGGAAGAAGTAACTGCTATACCAGATGCACAGATATCAATGGAAATGCAAAGAAAACACGAAGAAGCAAGGAAATGTGACACCACCACAAGGCCACAGAAATTGTGCTGCAACAGAATCAATCAAAAAGAACTCCTTGACATGCCAGATAAAGAATATAAAATATTTTATTTTGAGGAATTTCGAACTAAAACCAATACAAAGAAATTAGAAAAATTAGTTCAGGATACAAATGAGAAAGTCACCAACGAGATATATATCTTAAAATATCAACAAACAGAAAATCTTAAACTATAAAATTCATTAAAGGGAATACAAAATACCTCCAAAAGTTTCAACTAAGTAAAATTAAAAATCTCGGAATCTAGATACAGGTCATTGGAAATAATCCAGTCAGACAATGACAGAAGGAAAAAAAAAAAAGAAGAATGAAAAGAATGAACAGAGCCTTTGAGACATCTGAACAATATAAAGAAATTCCTGTGGGGGAGGAGAGAGCAAAAATTTAGAAGACCTACTTAAAAAAACAATTCAAAAACCTTCCTGAGGCCATGAAGAGAGTTAGACATCCACATAGAGTGAGGAAAACTTTTTAATTTATGTATTTATTTATGTATTCATTTTTTTTACAGTTTTTGGCCAGAGTCAGGTTTGAACCCACCACCCCCAGTATATGATTCTGGTGCCCTAGTCCTTGAGCCATAGGCATTGCCCAGGAAAATCTTAATTGGAAGTCTTTGCATGAGAAAGATGTAGCTCTTGAATCACAACAATGCATCAGCTCACACAGCACTAGTTTTGAGGGAGTTATTAGCCAGTAAACAAATAGCTGTACTGGAACACTCTCCCTAGTCACCTGATCTGGCTTCCAATGACTTTTTTCTTTACCTGAACATAAAATATTAAAAGGAAGACTTTCTGATGACATTCAGGACATCAAGGGTCATATGACTCTTTCTGGATTGACTATCCCTGATCCAATCCAGAAAAAGAGCTGCAAAATTGTTTTGAAGGGTGGACTAGGCACTGGTGTCAGTGCATAGTTTCCCAAAGGGAGTACTTTGAAGGTGACCACAGTGATATTCAAGAAGGAGATATGTAACACTTTATCTAGCATGAGTTTTCCAACTTAATTGTCAGACTTTCTATGTAAAATAAAGATTTTCCCAGTTCTTCTGCAAAGAACTCTATGAAATTTGCTTGATAACCATACCCTGGAGATATATTATGGTGAAATAATAAATGGTGTTATGGCCCATTGTTCTGTTGCATTTCAATCTGATCCCATGAGTTCCACAGACATAGCTAGGGTCATTTTCCCAACTCCCCAAAGTTGGTTCATCCATCTTTTCTGGTTATTATTTCCATGTAACAAATTATCCTAAAGCTTTGTGGCTTGAAATAAATGTTTCATTTTCTCCCATTTTGTGGATTAGGAATGATTCAGCAAGTTCTCACCTGGACTTCTCATGCTATTGCAGTCAGATGTTGGCTGAGGCTCCAGTCATCTGAAAAATCAGCTGCAATGGCCATCCAAGATAACACACTTACCTGGATAGAATTAAATACTGGCTGTGGGTTAAGAACTTAGCTGAAGCTGTCATCTACAGTAATACATGTGAAATATCTAGCATGACATTCTCAGAGTATTTGAACTTCTTACATAAGAGGGGGGATCAGCCAGAACAATCACATAACAGGGAATAGGTAGACACTAGATAACCTCTTTGAAAAATTCTTTAAAATTCTCATAGTTTCACTTCTTACTGCATTCTTCTGCTCAGGTCAGTCCCAGACTACTAAAATTTGAAGAAGAGAGATAAGTAGAAGAATTTTGAGGCTAAATTTTAAAATTGCCTTACTCACCAGAAATGAAGTTATCATAATGGGAAAAGTAAAAAAAAAAAAGTTCCTAGAACTTCCCCCTCACCAACTTGCTAAAATCCAGTAATTATGGCCTAGGTGGAATGGCAGAGATTGATGTCATGCTTGGAATTTTAAAGGATGTAGAGGTGATAGTTCCCATCATGTTCCCATTCAATTTACTACTTGTAAAAGTAGCCCTTGTAAAAGCAAGATGGATTCTGAAGTTTGATTTGGAATATCAGAAATTCAACAAAGGATTAGTTTAAGTTGCCACTGTTATGGTTGCCATGGTTTGAAGATATTAGTCTAACTTTGTATACATGGTGTATAGCCATTGATCTGAAGAATACCTTCTTTCTCATTTATAAGCAAGGTGGATCAGAAGCAGTTGGAATTATATAGAATGAAAAGGAGTAGTATTTATGTCTTGCCCTAGAGTAGGTTAACTTTCCTTCTATCCTATAGTACAAAAGAACAAGGATCTCAGAAATATTCTATAGAATATCATTATATGGTTGACATTTTGGTAGTTGGATATGAGTAAAAAGAAGTTGCAAATTAGAAATTTTGGTAAAAATGCAGGTCATAATCACAAGAGAAACTTACCTAACAAAATGAAATATTTTGACCTGGTTGTTTGTACCCTCACATTAAGCTAAAAAAAAAAAATGAAGTAAAATAAAACTATGAAGATAGTTTTAAGTTTTAGTTTTAAGCTAAATAAAATAAAATAGAACTATGAAGTTTTAAGAATTATTCACATTCAAGAAGCATTTTTGGTTGCAGATGGCTGGAATAGTCCAAAATATACCATTCAGAGTAAAGGACAAATTACTGTAACTGGCACCTCTGACCACACAAAAAGTATAGCTCCCCTTTCTTGCCTACAGAATTTATAGAGACAGTATCTTCCACACTTGGGAATGCTGCTGTTAGTTGATGATACAAAATCTAGCTCTAGGTAAAGAGCTATGCAAGAAAAGACTTTATTGCAGGTCCAAACCAAAGTATGTTCTATGTGGTAAGCAGCCTTGATGGTTGGGCCATACAATTTAGCAGACCCTACAGAAGGGGTGGATAAACTACCATCCTTCTCCAAATCTGACCAGGTCCCTATTTTTGTAAGTGTAGTTGGTCAGAATATAGCAGTGTCCATGTATGTACATATTATCTATGATTTCTTTCACTTCTGTGGCAGGGTTAAGTATGGGCAGACTTGCTTTGTGTGGTTCTAATACGTCCAAATTTAAGTTAGCACAATTATATAACAGCAGTGTCTCCAGAACATGATTCAAATGTCAGTTCCATAATACATTAACTGTACATGGTTAAAGCACAAAATTTGCTGCCAGGTCTTTAATCCACAACTCTCTCTGCCAGTGATGGATGATACACCACATTTAGTGACCCATTAGTCTTTAAGCATCAGCTCTTCAGTTCACACACAGGCAGCAAAGTATATAATAGTGTTGCTCCCTCATTTCCTAGAAATAAATTTGTGCATGATCTTTTACAAAAACAATTACCCCAAAGATGAAGGTGCCAGAACAAAATAGGTAATAACACTGAAAGTGAAATTTGAGTATTGCATAAACGGAGTTGGAGAAGGAAGAGCTGACAATGGAAGCATTGCTCCTGTGGCCATTTGGAGGACTCTAGAGGTACAGCCAGAAAATAATGTTGAAGGAGAATCTATATAGACATAATAAGTAAAGTGGTTGTGATAGAAAGATAAAAATGTCTTAAGGAAAGTGATACCAGGAAAATCTTCACAATAAAGGAACTCTTGGACATATTTCACAATGTTGAAAGAGCAAATGATAAAATGGGTGAAGCTTATTCAAACATAGAAAAAAATGTGAATATTCACAATGATCCAGAAATGTTTCCCATTCCATGTCTTTAGTTATGCAAGGACCAAAAAGTAATTATTATTTAAACTACTCTAGATAATTTTTTTTAATTCTTTTTTTCTTATTTTGATATCCTTGTAGATCATATGCCATTGTGAAAAATAATGCAGAGAGATTATATGTATCTTTTATCTGATTATCCCTGATAGTGACATCTTTAAAAACTATAGTATGATACCATGATAAGAATGATAATGTTTTTACAAAGAAACAAAGCATTTTAATTGTCAGTATTTCCAGTGCTTGAAGTAACAGTGTACTGAAAATTAGTCTGACCACTAATAACTAATAATATTAGTTTTACCACTTTTCCATTTTCCTATATACTTCTCAGTATTATTTTTTTCTTCTTAGTTGTTATATTGATGATAGAAGCTGTGCATAGTTACATATTTGATGAGGGACCTGAAAATAATAAAGAATGTGTCTATTGTCAGCAAAATACAATTATTTCAGGTCCTTTTGACATACAAACACAGTTGTTCTTCACACCACATGCCTCTTCTATGACAAAGACATTATACTGTCTTATTGTGCTTCTACAAAGCCTTTGAAGAATGAGGTAGTTTCACTTACTAATTATATTTCTACATTTCCATTATAATACTTTTAGTGAGCTAAAGTATTTTAAAATAATCTTTTATGAAAGTTAAGTCTCATTTACAAATTATTTATTTATTTCTACTCATTTCCTTGAAGAGAATTTCAAGAATCACTATGCATCTAGACACATTTGAGATTTGGAAAGGCCAGGGATTATTGTACAATAGTAATTGCAATCAGATTCAGATAGAAGAGAATAGGTTCCATGAATTACACAGCTAAGCTGATATTTCATTCCTTTCCATAGGCTCTAATTTAAAAATGACTTCCTCAAACTATTTTTCTTTAACAACCATATTGAGTAGGCCCAAATTCTTAGAAACAAGAGACAACAAGTTCTAGCTCCATGTATTAGATAACTGGGTGTGTATTGATGAATTATTCATTGTTGTGGTTATTAAGAAAATATCTGCAGAATTTATAGATGCAAAACAGATTAGTGAGATTTCTTTAAGACTGTCTCATTTGTGCTTTGATAATAATTTTAAGCCTATTGAGCAATCATATGTTTATCTTTTAATGATTAAGATAACTTCGCATGGTTAGCCCAGTCATTTTTATGATTTCTCACTATTCCAAATTAAGGACTTCTAAAAGTTGTGACAGAAATTTCATGGCTCACACAGCCTAAACTATTATCTTTACTCTCTGGCCCTTTACAAAAAGTTCATTGACTCTTGATCTATGGTATCAGTAACCAATTGATGAACTCTGTAATGTTCATATTTAGCAGGTTATATCATCTGATAAAATCCTAAATTTTTTGTGGAAAAGCTTCAGAAACTGCCAAGTAGGTCATGTCTTGAATATAAATGAACAACCATTTGACATTAAAGATATTTGAAGAGATAAAACTTTCTAGTGTTAGAGAACATTATAGTGTTCATTTAAAACAGGGTGGCTTCTATTCATTAGTTGAATAAATTGAATTCCTTTCCCTACACAAACCTTAATCAGAATATCTCCAGCATTCTTTGTTTATGCCCTTGTCATCTTATCTTTACAAAAAAAGTAATAACATAAGAAATACGTAGTTCTAATATTTCAACACACTTTTTTAAAGCTAAATTTTGTTAATCTGTCTAATTTAGTAAAAGCAAACATATTTTACTTATATTTAAATTGTTCTAAAGTGTAAAGATACATGTTTTCCCTACTTTATCAATATAATATTTTTAACAACAAAGTTTATTTTATATACTTATATTAAGACACTATGAGTAAGGTTAAAAATAGAAGAAATTCACTTCAAAGGACATATTTTTAATTAGCTCTTGTTTGGAGTATTTAAAGATAGTTAATTATATATGAATATATTTATGTCATTATTTGAAATTTTAAAACATCACAAGTGATGATATTGAATAGTTTTATTAAACTTAAAAATAAAAATTAGAGATGCAGCAGAACAGAAAAACATGAATTTTGTTTGTGTCACCATGTATGTGCTCATCTCTGTCTACGATAACTTATTGTCACCATCAGAATCTGTATTAAGAATAGGATATAATGGAAAACAATCACTATGAGGATGTATTACTCAGTCCATCCTTCATAACAATATGAAAATTGAGTTGGGTCTGCAAGAAAATTAATGGAGAATATTTGACCAATATGCTTTTTATACCACTCAGAAATACCTATTGAGACTTTTACCTTCATTTATATTCACCTTGCTGTATGACTTTAGCAAATGTACTTAAGACCTTTAATCAGTAGTTTTCTCATCTGTAATGTGGAGACAATAATAGTATTTGCTACAAATGTTACCTTGAGAATGAAGAGAGATACTTCCTGTGAAATGCTAATACACAGCTTAGCCAAAAAGTGCTCAGATAGTTATAATGTTCTATAAATGAACTCTGGGTTCAGATGGCAGTCATTTTTTAAGAAAAGCAAGACATATATGATATGATAAGTGTTACAGAAGCCATTTGATGTAGTAAGCAGACAGAAGCCACTTTACCTTTTGACCACAATCTGCTTTCTAAGGAAACCAGATGAATAGCCTCTCATTTTATGCTTTGTAGCAAATTGGTTCCCCTATGTCTTAATAATGCAAAAATATCAGAAGCAGAATAATAGGGGAAATTGTACCTAGGGAAGTGAAATCAGTAAGAAAAAGTACAAATACAGATACAAGCCAAGAGAGTAATGTACTCTGTGGTGCAGTTTTTCAAGCACAATGTCTAGCAAAGGAAGGCTCAAGAGAATAGATTCTCTCATTGATTGTCATGTGGTCAACCCTTGGAAATAGGAGCTCTTTCTCCTTTCTAGCAGATAAATTTGATTTTCAGTTGTTTCTCTCTATGTGTCCATCAGTTTATAGTCTGAGATGTAGGACATTGAAAAGAACCCATAGGGGAGGCACCTGTGGCTCAAGGAGTAGGGTGCTGGCCCCATCTGCTGAGGGTGATAGGTTTGAGCCCAGCCCCAACCAAAACTGCCAAAAAAAAAAAAAAGGAAAAAAGAAAAGAACCCATAAAGATTAGCCACCCTACCCTTGAGAAGCATTAATCAACCTAAAATGAGAAAGAAAGGTATAAGGCAGGGGTCCTCAAACTATGGCCCGCTGGCCACATGCAGCCTGCCAAGGACATTTACCTGGCCCACCTAGTGTTTTTGCCTCCGCTGCCTGTCCTGTTTAGCAGCGGACTCATACCAGGGCTGCGAAATCTGTTAGTGGAAAAACCATTGGTTGCATTCCTAAACAAAACATGTGGATTCACTGGAAAAGTTGCAAAAGGAGTTCCAATTTAGATTTAAAGAGCTTCATCTCCATGAACAGGTCATACAACTTTTTCATAACCCATTTTCTGTAGACATTGAAAATGTGGAGGTCAGTCCCTGAAGTCGCTGCCCTGGCCGCCCCTCTGCCAGCTGCTCCAGCGCCACCTTAGGCCGCTGTCTCCGGCAGGTGGGAGCCAGGTGCTGATGAGTCCAGGAGGGTGGGTGGCCTAGGGCTCCTGTGGCTCTGGCTCTGGCTCTGCACTGCTGACGGCTTTCCGGCTTCTCCCTGGAGCTGGCCTGCAGCACCCAGATGCTCTAAGAATGTTTCCACTGTTGTTTGGAGGACACACACAGTGGGATTCAGAATTCCTGGAGAATTGCCTTTGTGAGAAGCTGGAAGTATTTCTTTAAATTCCTTCTCTTAGTTTTTCAAAGAAACATCAAGAAACCATGAACAACATTAGTAATGAAGAGTTTGACT